>JARHVA010005305.1:1077500-1247359 GCA_037957365.1 Torreya grandis | reverse complement strand
ATACAATATAAATTATAAATGAAGAAATAGGCCTTTTGTTGTCTCTATTTATTGGATATATTGAGAAATATTAAAAATTCTTAAAACATTTATGCAATAAAACAATCATGCAACTCCCCATTTAAAAAAGTTAATGTGATAAATAAAATATCTATTTGAATATAACATTGACATCATATAATTAGTTTAGTATCCTCCTTCAACATTATGCAAATAATTTTCATGAATAGTTTTTAAGAGTTATTTTCCCTATGAAGTCCATTAAAATTTAATTCATAAATAAATATTATATATGTTAGGTAACCTAATCATGTGGTTTGGCTAGAAAAACTATCTCCAAGACATGAAAATATAGGTTTTTATTTACACGTATGAAATAATAAGGTAGGTATGCATAAAATATGATAGTCACATGTGTAACCATTCAATAGTATAACATATTATTTTATTATTGATATTAAGATTACATTTATTTTATCTAAACATGGAAAAATAACATTAATTATAGTCAATTATGAGAAGATAACAAGGATATTGAAGGACTCAATGACTATTATTGAATACTGAAAATATGGCATAAAGACAATAAACAAGGTTTGTAACCAAAGGTAAATAATATATCACTTTATATGTAAGAAACGCTCATGTCAACTATTGTCATGAAAAGTATGGAATCATTCTTTCATCTTCTATGTCACAAAATCATTCCAAACTTCTAATTTAATGTATACAAAAGAACTAACAATAGTGAGAATGATGGTAGAGATCATGATGGCCAATGCAAGTGGAGTGAGGGAAAGAATCCAAAATTCAAATGATCATGGTAGAGATGGTGATGGCCATAGAACTGATTAGACCTTGATTATTGAGTGTCATCCTATGTTAACAAAGGGACAAGATGGGTACAACCCCTATAGACAAAGACCTATAGTCTTCTCTTAGGGCTAGGAGGAATCTTTTTCCAATCCCCAATGATAAGATCTCTTATGTTGCAAAGCTAAAAGGTAATATTGGGGAATATAAAGAGATGCATTTGAAACAAGAGCTTAAAATTTCCAAGGTAGTTGAAAGGTACCATATCTCCATCCTTGATACTCTCAAAGATCACTGTGCTACAAGTCTTTCTAATGCCCTGGTCAGGAAATTCCTTGGAGCTTATCTAAACATTGAAACTTTTAGGGCCCAGGATTAAAAGAGATAGAAACCCAAAGGGGACATTGTAATATCATTAACAGGTAATTATTTCTTTCTAATCCAATGTAATAATGATGAAGACAATGCAAATATTCTTGTTTGAGGTCCCTAGTTTCTGGGTAAGATTGGCCTATTCTTTAGAAAAATGGAAAGCAAGTTTCAACCTAGAATAATAAATAATAAATCTCATGCCCATATGGGTCCATCTTCCAGGTCTCTCCTTAGAGTTATAGGATGAGGAGGTTTCCATCAATATAGCTAAAATGATGGGCTATTTGATTGCTTTTGACTCCTTTAAGAAAAATAAAACCCTCTTGGTTCATGCAAGATTCTGCATCAATGCTTTTATGGACTAGGGCCTACCTAAATCCATTTTCTTAGACTCCTCTAGTGAGTAATGGATCCAAAATATTGAATAACTAAACACAAATTTAAAGTGTGACTATTATGGGAAACTTGGCCACCCAACCAAGGAATGCCCAAATTTTATATAAAAAAAGGCAATATCATTATTTTTAGAAAGGACAAACAACATAGGAAGATCCAAAACCCTCTATAGTGACTCAACGCACCCCTATTACATAGAAAATTGGGTTAAAATAACATACTCCAAAAGTGTCTATCAAGCACTCAAAATAGATACTTACCAAAAAGATAGTTGAAATCACCAACCAAAGCTATAGTAAAAGATAAAGTCCTTTCACATTCATTTGGGGTTAGTATCTTTCAACCTACTTTATTCTCTTTAGACACTTAACACCTATGTATCATTAGAAATAAATTCCACTGCCTCCAATCCTCAAAGGAAGAAGAAGGCGAGAAAAAAAATCCCCTAATTAGGTCTATGGCTTTTGAAATATAAGAAGAAGGATGCTCCATATGACATAATGTAGTTAATCAATTAAACCATACCACTCTTCATATAATCTAGCAAACTTTCTCATCTTCAGTCAATAGAAGGGACAAAGACATATAACCATTCACCCCCCAACTGGAAAATAAGAACAAACATCTCTTGAATATTGGAAGTTCATCCAAAAGGGGTAGGCTAAATAAAGTAGACACAAGGAAAAACAAAACAAAATAGGATATAGTATATGTTCATTAGTCTTAAACACATGAAATATTCAATAGACCCACCACAAGAAGATCTCATGAAAATAATTATAGATGGAATAGAAGGGGCATGAACCATTGAAACAAACATCAAATATTTAAGGATCTTCAAAAAAAAAACTCCCTTTCATCATTGCACTTCAAGAAACCAAAATTTAATAAAATAGTTTAGATCAAATCCAAAACAAAGTATCGACAAGTGCCAAGATGGCTTCAGTTATATCAATAGGGGATTTTGGAGGCATAACAACTTTCTATGATGATAGGCTTCTTTTTGAAGATGTGATATTTAAAATCCCCCATCATCTTGAGATCCTCCTCACTGATAAAGTTTTTGATAAATATTGGATCCTTTCAAACATATATTCTCCCAATGATACTTCCTCTCACAAAAAATTATGGTTTGATCTTATTGCTTTTAGAAGAATGTGCAAGGATACTCATTAGATCATCATCAGTGACTTCAACACCCCACTTCTCCCCAACAAAAATAAAGGGGGATCCCATATTTTTACTGATAGTATAGATGACCTATCAAAAATCATCTCAAAAAATAATCTCTTTGACACTAATCTACAAGGCATTCCCTTTATATGGACCAACAAGTGTCTATGGGGAACTTGATCCAAGTCCATCTTGATCAAGCTCTTGTTGACTCAACTAGATAATGTCCTAGGAGGTCTACCTCTCTTCCCTTTCTCACATTGGCTCTAACCACAACCCTATTGATATGACCTTGGAGAATAATCTAAAATAGGGAAAATCCCCCTTCATATTTGAACAAATGTGGTTCTCTCATCTGGATCTCATAGATAGGATCCAATAATGGTGAGACATAGACACTCAATGCACCACCATGTTCAATCTTTCTCAAAAGATAAAAAATGTCAAAAGAAACATTAAGATTTGGAATCATAATGTTTTTGGCAACATATTTTGTCAAAAGGATAAATTTTAAACTGATCTTAATGATATAGAACAACAAATGACAAGCATTGGGATGATTGATGAACTCTTCTTAAAAGAAAAAAACCCTCCTCAGTGATTATCACAACATTGTGACACATGAAGAGACCTTATGGCATCTCAAATCCATAGTGGTTTAAGCTTAAATAATGAGATCATAACACAAAATATTTCTATCTATCCACCTTAAAGCATATAAGTCACACAAAAATTCAAAAAGTTACCTATGAAGATGGATTAGTCTGCCTAAAATCAGATCTAATTAAAGAGAAAACCATGAATTAATTCAAGAATTTGTTCACTACTAACAAACTTATGAATAAAGAAAGAGATCAGTCATTCCTTTAGTTAGTTCCCACTCTCATTTATAATTTAGATAACACCATCATTCTTAACAAAATATCTAAAAAATATGTGAAAGCTGCAGTCTTTCTCCTTCATAACGACAAGGCCCCTGGGCTTGATGGTTTTTCAATTGATTTTTTCTAGACTCTTTGGGAAATTATAAAATTGGACCTAATTCAAGCTTAGATAGAATTATTTTCAATAGGCAAGATGCTAAGAGAACTCAACAATACTTTCCTTATCTTGGTCCCAAAAATCACTGGTACATCAAGCCTCGAGGACTTTTTCCCCATTAGTATTTGTAATGAAGTTTACAAAATTTTCACTAAAATATTTGTTCTTTGGCTCTAACCTCTATTGAGAAAAGTCATCACTCAAAACTAGGGTGGGTTTGTTCAAGAGAGACAAATATAATATGCATCCTGGTAGTGAATGAAACTATGCATTCAATGTAATTAAGTAAGAAAGTAGGTATGATTCTCAAATTAGACATGAGCAAGGTTTTTGATAGGGTGGATTGGTTATATCTAGACATGGTTATTGAGAAATATGGTTTCCGCTAGCTAATACACAAACTCATATTTAATTATATTAGTATGGCCATGTTCTCCATCCTCATTAATATCTCTCCTACTAATTATTTAAAAAACAATAGAGGCATCAAGTAAGGTGATCTACAATCCCCCTTCCTCTTCATCATGCTCACTGACACTCTTAGCAGGAACCTTCTTGATGCTCAAGCAAAAGGATTAATCAAAGACTTCCATTCAATTACTATTATTTACCCTACTCTTTACCAATAGTTCATGGTTGAAACCATTTCCTTAGCATCTACCTCTATTAAGGAAGCAAAAAGTATCAAAGACATCCTTCTCAAGTATGAGGAGGTTTTAATGTAGAAAACCAACTTAAAAAAACACACTCTTTTTTCTTCAAACACCCCACTATTAAGATAGATTAGAATGGTTAGAATCATGGGTTGCTCCATAAAATCTTTTCCTTCATCCTATCTCAAAATTCCACTCTTTATTGGAAGGATGCCTATTCACCTTTGCAACCCCTTGATTGAACGCTTCTAAAAAATGCTTGCTGGTTGAAAGGAAGTTATGCCTTCACAAGCTAAAAAAGTTGTGCTGCCCAAATCTATTCGTTAGTTTCTTCCAATTTATATCATGTCCCTCTTTAAAATTCCCTCTATCATTAGCCAAAAAATTGATTAGATTGAAAAATGCTTCCTTTGGTCAGGTACTAAAATTACAAAATGCTTTCACTTGGTTGTTTGGGATAGTGTTTCTCTCCCTAAGCAACATGGTAGGCTAGGTTTTAGAAAAATTAACCTCAATAACAAGGCACTTTCATCGAAAATGGTCTAGAGATTAATCAAGGAATAAAACATATAGAATAACATCCTAAAGGCTAAATATTTTCAACAAAAACCAACCATCTCTCTGCTTTATGATAACACCTATATTTCAAGTTTCGATATTTAGAGGTTGATCATTAAAGGAAATGAGATCATCAAGAATAGATACAAATGGAAGCTCATTAATGGAAATATAATTTATTTTTGGGAGGAACCCTAGATCCTTGACCTTCCTCTATCAAACCTTTAACCATGGTTTCATATCAAAGATCATATTCAACTCCATTTTGGCACCATGGTCTTAGATTATATTTAGTTCAGGATAACATAAGAATTTGGAAACACCTCCACATCCCCAATGCCATCCTAGACTAAATAATTATTATTTCTGATCTAAACTTTCTCCTCCACTCTGATCATATCTTGAATCTTCTTAAAGAGGACACCTTGTCTTGGGTGGCCACCACCAATGGTGAGTACAAAGTGAGATCCAGGTATTAAAAAATTATCCATCCTAATATTTTTCTTTTCTTTGGTTCAAAATCTAGGATAAAGAGATGACTCCCAAAGTGAACATCTTTTTGTACCTTCACAACAAGATACTAACCCTTGACAACCTTGCTAAATGTGGCCTCTTCCTGATCAACCATTATTATTTTTATGAATCTGACTTCAAAACTATTCCCCATATCCTACTTCATTTCCCTTTTTTTCATAACATTTGGGGACACCTAATCCTAAAATTTGATGTCTTATGGACTCATTTGACCACCCTGACTGACTTTTAGACTGCTTGGGTCTTTCCCTTTTCCAACAAAACTCTTAGGAAATTATGGACCTTCTCTTTCTCAGATCTAATTTGGAATGTTTGAAAAGAAAAGAACAACAAAATATTCATAGAATCCTCTAGTACCTTTGATAGGGTCACTCTCAAAATTTTTATCTCCGTTATTGAAAACTTCAAAGTCTCCAAGAAATCAAAGGATCAACATATATCTCAAACTTTAAAATGTATAGCTAAAAAATTGATCCCCTCTCTATCATTATTTGTTATAATCGATCCCAAGATAACTATCAGGAGAAGAACCAAATGAATTACCCCTAATCAAGGATGGACCAAACTCAAATTTGATGGGGCTTGTAAAGGCAAACCTAGTTTATCTAGAGGAGGAGGTGTGCTTCATGATGAAAAAGGTAGTCTCATAGATTCTTATGAAGGGTTTATGGGATACCAAACCAAACATAAAGATGAATAACTTGCAGCTCTATGGGACATTCAGGTGGAAAAATATCTTGGTGTCAACAAAATCATTATGGAAGAAGACTCCCTTAACATTATCAATTGCCTAAACAACTTAAGCAAAGCTTCCTAGAACATTTACAATATCATTGAAGAGATCCTAGTCTTAGGAAAAGAGTTTATCGAAGTTAAATTTCAACATACTTATCATGAAGGAAACCAAGTAGATGTCTTTGCTAATAGAGGGGTTTCAATGGTGACATTCAAAATTTGGACCAAGGATGACTCACTCTCTAATGATTGTCTCAAAATAATTAATAGAGATAGACCTCCCATTTCTCAATGATATTCATCCCATTCACCCTCATCTGCCTATCTCTATTGCTCATGAAACATTATTCTTCCCATGCTGTTAATTTCCTCTCAGGTGTAAACAACATTAGAAACTCTCTTTTTTTATAGCCTCTGTAGAAGTCTCCTTATTATTTTCACCCACTACTTTCCCACTTACCATAGCCTCTACCCTTCACCTTTTTGCCTCCTCATCCTATCTACCATGAGAGGATAACTCATAAAAATTGAACCTATGACCTATAATCATCTTAAGAAGGATAAAGAAGTCTAGGAAAAATTTTAAACTAGTGGCCTGAAAAACTTCATTTCCAATATCTATGTTTATGACAAGCATCTCTCCTAAAAATTTGTAGAATCATGGGAAGATAAAGTGGTCACCATTAATATTGATGTCACTAAAGGCCTCATTGCTCAGGTCATTAGTCAAAAAATTGAGGATGTTAAGTTCACAAAATTTAGTAGGGATTATAAAGAGGAGTGTGACAAGTTTATTTAGGATGGTGAGCTAATGCCTAAGTGCATAAATGGTTTCATATGGATGGATGTTCCCTCTCCATTCAATAGATTTCCTGAGTAGATCATGTGATATATAACTTTGGATGGTAAGTAATCCCTTGTCCATCACTTTCATCTTCTTATTCTCAATTAATTTCATCATAAAATCCCTATTAGCCTCCCTTTTTACATCCTGCATTCATTGAAATCTTCCATCTTTGAGGTTAAAATGGATAAAAAGAAGCAATCTCTTCACCATGTTATCATCTTCCTAATCCACAAGTTATTCCAAGCTTCCTCCACCCCTCTTTTTTTCCACCAAGCCTCCAAAACCCATTCCTAATTGCCGCATCCCTCAAAAGACTTTAATAATCCTAAGGAGTTATGCTAAGACTCCCTCATCACTATCTATTAACATTTCTAGTGATGATAGTGGCCAGGACTACTACCCTTCTTCTAAACCAAAAGAATTGGATCTACTTAAAAGACCTGGCCCTGTGTCTAATCCTTCCACCTCAACTATCAAAAAAGAAAAGTGGATAAAATTATTTCTCATTCTTCCCCTATTCCCATCTCCCCTTCTCCCTTCCCCATCTCCCCTCCTCCCTCCTCCTCTTCCCAAATATCCCCCCTTCTCACTCCCCTATAATCCTTACCCCTGATCCTTCCCTCTATTCCTCCCCATCTATCCAAGAAGATAGTAAACTATCTAAAATCATTAACATCTTAGAAATGCTTAGACAAAGTATCCCATTTGCTCCCTCTCCTAAACCCCCTGCATCCTATCTCTACCCCCCTCCCTACCTTTTCTACCCCTCCTCCTAAATTCAAGAAAATTTTGGATGATCAGATCAACTTTCCAAACTTAGCAAGCTTGAAGATGAAATTGACTTGTATAAATCCATCATTCATTAGTGTGTTAAATATCAAAAAATATTCAAGGATGAACTTTAAAAACTAAGGCTTAATGATGGCATATATTACACCAAAATTGATCTCATTGAAATTAGTTTCGACGTCAACCAAATCAAGGAAAGGTTCCATAATCTATAAAATCAAAATGCCTCCCTTAATGAAAATCTCAAAATCTTGATTGAATATAGAAAATTCACTATGTTGAAGAGTTTACAAAGCATGTATACTCTGAATTCCTTGGCAAAAGGCAAAGATGAAATGTATAATCTCAATCCAAGGATGACAAACTGAAGGTTATTGCTAGTGACACACTTGATCTTACTCCTACCAAAATTTATTCTCTAGAATTTCTCACTCAAAAGTGGGATAAAAACTACAAAGACTAGATGAATCCTAAAAATTAGTTTGTTACTTTTCAATGACTTTTCTCCTACTTTTCATTTTATTCTTTTATTCTCTCTTTGTAATAAACTTGTCTTATCTAGATTTAAGATATTTTTACTACAACTCTATAAGTGGAAGGGTCCCAATTTTAAAAAACCCACAAACTATTTTATTTAAGCTTTGTAAGGGGTAGGGTACCCATTTAAAAAACTCTCCTTTACCAATACTAAAAACAATAGTGAGAATGAAAAGGTCTATTGTGTTTGATACTTGGCACTTAGTGTGTGAAATAAGTAACTAAAAAATTTAATATATCTATCAGGATATCTACCCATGCTTAAGGTACTGAAAATATCTTAATGCATAGTTTAATTTTAAAAATAGGTCTTAGATATGTATATAACACATTCTATCTCTTATCCTCCAACATCACATCTATCCACTTATCCTCTATGATACCCTTCCTATTTTTTAGGGAAAGAAATCAACTATACACTCGTACACTTTAAAAAAATTCATTACGGTTAAACTAGATTAATAATAACTTAATATATATGGCAAATAAATTTACAAAATATAACAAATGAAGCTACATTAAATCCATTTTATGTTGAACACTATAGGTATCCATTACCAAAATTAATCAACAAATATTCAAATTAATGCTTCATAAACAAAATAGTAATTTCAACCACTTAGAATTAGTGTCAAGAAAGTCACATTTGTTTGATACTCATTTAACAAAACATTTCAATTCCAATTAGATAATAATAACTATGTAATTCATTTACATTAAAATAACCATCTCACCTCCTAACTAACCTTTAATAATTAAATTAATGATTTATTTGATGTTTAAATCATATGAATCATCAATCCCATTTGATGTTTACAATAATTTATATTTATTTAGGTCTCTCTAGTTCCATATTTAGGATAAAGTCCTACATGACTTTAAAATGTTATACCATGGTCCAAGTATTTTTTACTTGTGACAATGAACTAAAAAATTTGGTGATAAATTATATTCTACATGTCCATGAAACCATCAACATCCTTGAATACATTTTATTCCTTGAGATTATTCTCATTATTTAATAAACAAAATACTCACATTCTAGGCTTTGTCTATTTTCAAACACTCATTTTTTCTAATTATTGACTATCACATATAGTTTTATAAATGAAAAAATATATGAAATAAATTACACACAAAGAACCTCACAAAATAAAAATAACCAAATAGTCAACTATATAATGAAAAAAGAGCCCATAATACAAGATGAGTTGAGACACAAAACTCAAAAAATAGGAGGCATGGTATAAGACCTGGGATCTCATTAATAAAATTATTATTATCATATACATGCATATGATAAAAATAATACCAAATTAAATATTCCTCTTTCTAACCTAACTCATATTGAATAAAAGACCTATAACCAAGAAAAATGACATCAACAATACCAATACTATAGATCTCAATAAAATCAAATTTAATAACTAAATTACAGTGAACATGAAATTGATATAATGTCCAATAATACAATAATAATATAAGAATAATGTTTAAATACTAATATAAAGTTTGAGTGATCATGACATCCATCCCCCCTAAATAAAGGCACCATTATGGGGCCTAAAATAAGTGAGGATAGTAACATCAAAAAATATTTTCATCCTCCTAGGTAGCACTTTTCTCACTCATGTAATCCCATTGGATCAGTACTTGTAGTAAATTTATGTTTTGAAAGACTAATATTGTTATGAGTCATAATATTTATGGGTTCTAACTAAATCATTTTCTCATCTACCACCTTGGATATTATTCTAAGCCCGAACATGAGACATGTCAAAAACATATTTTATTAGTAGTGCGACATGAAAAACATCATGTTTTTTAGATAGAGAAAGAGGAAGATATAGATAATAAGCCACAAATATTATCTTTTCTATTATGTCAAAAGGACCAACAAAGTGTGGATCTAGTTAGGATGCCTTTCAAAAATTGATGGAACTTTTTTGAGACCTTAACCTCAAGAAAACTTTCTTTGAAACTTCAAATTTTCTAAGTGACATTTTTAGATCAACATAACTCTTTTGATGATCAAATAAAACCTTTAATATTTGGTGAATAAAAACCATTTATTCATAAAAATATTTTAGAGTTTTTAGGCTTGAAAACACTTAACTTTATAAACTTTCCCAGCCTAATGGGTGTTTGCATTTTTTCCCATACAATGTTTTAAAAGGTACCATCTTAATGACATAATAATATTTATTATTATAAGCAAATTCTACCAATTGGATATAGTATTCACACTTGTATTGTTGATACATCACATATATGTTTTCAATAATAAGATTCAACCACTTAATCTAGCCATCTATTTATGGATGATATGCTCAAATTAGATTCAGTTTAGTGCTAAACATAACCATCATAATTTTTCAAAATCAGAAAGTGAACAACTTATCTCTATTAGAGATAATTACTTCAGGTACATCGTGAATGTGAACAATCTCATTCACAAATCATTTTTCAAGGATGATATCATCATCCATCGCATTACCTGATATAAAATGAGTATTTTTTGTTGATTTATCAATTACAACTAGAATTATATCACATATGCCTTGATTTTTTGGTAGTCTCTAGATAAAATTCATTAAAATTACAAACATTTATTTTTAAGAATTACACGAGAGCATAACAATCCCTCTATATAAAAATGTTCATCATGAACACATTTATGTTCTAAACACTTTGCCATAAAGATAAACAAGTCTTTATTCAAGCTAGGATAAAAATAAAGCTTTTTCAACTCATGTTTCATTTTCATGATAATTGAATGAGTTAAATAGAGTGAAACATGGAATTCACTAAAACAAAATTTCCCTCAAATTCCATGAATCATGAATGTAAATTATACATTTATGTCTCTAAATACCATCCAATTCTATTGAAAAATTAGAAATATTTTTTTAAAAATTTTCCTTTTGATAATTTAGAGCATATTTTTAGAGATACATGGTCTAATTTATACTATAATAACATAGAACCTATGAAATTAGACTTAATAATAGAGATAAAAATAATGTAGATCCTCCTACATAAAACATCATTTATTTTCCCTGCACATAATTGATATACATATCAAAATTACTAATAAATTATAACCACCTTATTTGTCTTGCATTCAGATCATCTTGAGCAAATAAGTGCATAAGACCTCTGTGGTAATAATTTATTTTGAAATAATTTCCAAGCAGAAATTATTTTCATTTGTTGAGTACATAGATTGCAATAGCTAGCTCAATATTGTGAGTTAGATAGTTATGTTCATGCATTTTTAGTTTCTAATACTCATAAGCAACCACCTTGTCATCTTGAGTCAAAAAAATATGATTCCCACTTTACAAGCATAAACCCAAATTTTAAAATTTTTATTTTGGTCAAGAATTGCCAAAATAGGTGTTGAAGTTAACAATTATTTCAGCTTTTAGAAAGTTGATTCACATTTCAAAGACCACTCAAATTTATTCCCTTTCCTCTACAAGGAACCAATGGGATTAGTAATTTTTTAAAAATATTATGTAAACCTTTGGTAATAACTAGCCAGCCCCATGAAGTTACATACTCTATGGTAGTTTTTTAGAGTTGGCCACTCATTAATGGTTACAATATTTACAAGATCTACTGCAAGGCCATTCTTAGAAATCACATGTCACAAATAGTGAATTTCACTTTGATAAAAAGAGAAATTAGATACTTTAACATATAATAATTTTGTCTTAGACTTTGCAAAACCATTTTAAAATGTTTTTTTGTTGTTATTAATTCTTTGATCATATCAAGATGTCATCAATAAAAACTAACATAAAATGATCAAGAAAAATTTATAAAAATATTTTTCATCAGGTTCACAAAAGCAATAGGTGAATTGGTTAGACTAAAAGTCATAGATATAGACTCATAATGATTGTACCTTACTCTATAAGTAGTTCTTGGATAAATCAACACTTTTAGCTATTAGATCTTGTAGTTGAACATTAAGCTCTCTTAGATCTATCATATTAATATAGTATGAGGATTTGAATGCATGCAAAAATTTGTCTATAATTCCAATAAAAAAAATCAAATTCTCTTTTGGACATAACCCTAGTACTTCCTTTGGAAATACATCCATAAATTCTTCTAGGATAGGATAATCTTGTATGATTGAGTGTTTTTATCATAAAAACTCATTAATTTTAATAAAATATATTTTTCACCCTTTTTTACTACTATTTTTATATGTAAGGTTAAAATAATCTTTTTGGGTGAGTGGTGTATGCTACCTTGGATTCCCACAAGTTTACCTCCTTTTTCAAGACATTAGATTATTTTATTGAATTATTCAAGGTTCACTTGATGTTTTTTTAACCAATCTGTGCCTATAATTAGGTCATAGGATCCTAATGGTGCAATAAACATGTTTACATACATTTTAAAAATTCATAGGTCAAGTTTAACATGTTATAGACATTCAGAAACAACCACCCTTTTCCCAATGCAAACTCTAATTCTCAACATTCCTTTAATCTAGAGGGTTTATTTATACAATTAAAATCACTTTCAAGATAAATAAAAATATCATTAACTCCTTAATAAATTAAAATTATGAAATGAAAACTAAGAATTATATCCCTAGTTTCAATCAGAGTGGATTAAATGTATGCATTTTTCTATCTAAAACAACATATGCTCTAAGATTTGGGACCTAAGTACCTTGGAACCAAGGGTAGTGTTTGTGGTAATGATTATCACTACATTCCAAACATGTCACAATAGTTTTATAAGGCAAATTAATATCATTATCCCCTATGTCAAGGCCACATAAACTATCTTGTTGTTGGTTGTTATTTACATTACCCCTTTTCACAAAGGGATTGGATTTAGATCTTATATTATTATTATTATAAAAATTTCATGCATAGTTATTTATTTTACCAAAAGTACTTTTCTAATCATTTTTATTCAAATTTTTGTTTATAGGAGGAATTGTTGACTTGGTTTTTTTTCAGCATATTGCTTCAATAATCTTCTCTTACCTTCTAGTGATACATCTCTTTTTCTTCAACATGATGTGTTGATTATAGGTAAAAAACTATAGTACATGGTTTATTCATATTCATATCATGTATAAGTACTTCATCCAAGACTAAATTGAACCTGGTAACTTTATTTTATTAATCCTTCATGTAATTAGCATGACACAGGAGACTAAGAAACTTATTTTCATACTCTAAAATAGAGATTATTCCTTTCTGTAATAGCTAAAATTCTATAATTTTATGCTCTTTAAAGATACTATTCATCTTTCTTTTTTGAAATTTTTGTCAAAGGTTTCTCATGAGAGAGTCATAGAATCATAACCCTTGAGAGCACACAAGTGGTTCCATGACAAAGTAGCATCACCCACCAATTGGTATGCTCCTATGCAAGATTTGATATTAGAGCCCATATTATGCAAAGTGAAACATTTCTATAGGCTAATCAACCATGCCTCAATGGCATCCCTAGTATCTCCACTAGATAACATGGTAAGAGGAATTTTTTAAAGATATTTGATGATAGGATCCACAACATCTTGTTTTTTATGGATTGTCATCTCTCGAATATTTTCCAAATTGATCAACATTTGACTATACACTTCCATTTGAACATTGATGCTATGTAATACACTTAAAATTTCACTAATAATAATGTTCCAATCATCATTATCCTTAGATTTACTATTATTATGACCAAAATTAACATTAATGCTTACATGATCATTTTGATCATGCTTATCAACAAGATCACTTCCAACATCACTTTTGTATCTAGTTCTCATCATCTTAAGAAACATTAAACACAAATTCAACTAATATTTTCCCAAAGTTCATTGGGGTTGATCCTAGATATGATATTACATGTCTTAAACCCTTAAATTCAACCCCAAATAAACATTGACTGAGTGGTTATGAAATATGATTTAAACAATTTATCCACCAACTTGGAACACTAAATTAAAATTGTCTAAGAAAACACATCAGTAAATAAAAACATATTATAAGTATAGGTGCATATATGCACATTCCAATAAAGGTTTATGTAATAGACACCATAGTTCATGACATTTCCTTTAATGACAGATCAAAACTTAAAGAGAGTGTTTATAAATCAAATAAAACACATTTTCACCTTTGCTCCTTAATTGTGTTATGGTAAAGGTCATGTTTAAACAAGAGAAAAACCTATGCAAGATTAAAAAATACATGCATGTTTATATATGCTTCACATGAATATATCCAATTGAAGTCAAAACCAAAATAATTTATATAAACCATAATATTAAGAAGAGAAAATTCAATAAAATTGAGAATCCACCAAAAATTACTACATCTAGGAGCATATGTTATATTACAATGCAAATTTGGCATTCTCATTACATATGAGCTAGGTAAAAAACCAACATTTGATAGAAATAAGATTTAGACATACTTAAACCTTGTATCATAAGATATACATATTTTTTAATTATAATGAAATCTATGTTAGTGACATTTCATAAATAAGACACTTAAATTCTTAAAAAGGTTATTTTCTGTGACTCTACCCTAGGTTCATTCTCATGAACAAAAAAGCCTAGGCAAACCTAATACTCATAATTTTAGTCTAAGTGATTTCCTCTTTAAGTTTCAGTTTCATACAATCAATTAAGTATTAATTTAACAATTTAATGTAAAGTTATTTAAAAAAAAATTCAATCATAATCATTTGTAATCGAAGTTATTACATTAAAAAACCTGAAATAATCAATCAGTTTTTGCATGGATACCATGCCACTTAAAATATGTCTACACTACCCAACTAGTAGACCACTATTTTATCAAATATATTTACTCTAATATGCATGAAAATTATCCTATTGACCACTCATTCCTTCATACTACCAATACTTACTATAGTTTAATTTATAAATGGTCATGCCCTTATAATTCATGAATACAAAACGCCCAACAACATATTAGATAATATAATTTTTATAACACATTAAGATCAGTGAAAAATAATCCACTTATTTCCATCTTTCCAAATTCATAATTTTTAATAATACTTTTGGCTCTCTATTTATTCAATTTGTAAAAATATTACTTAGTTTTGTATTGAAAAAAGGAACTAATGAGATCATTATTCCCTCCAAGAATAGACAAGGTTATTATTAACAACCTTATATTTCTCAAATGTAAATAATGTTGAATAAAAATTAGGAAAGATTTATTCTTGAAGTATCATATAACTTTAGGTAATTCCAAAGGTAAAAAATAAAACCATAGAGTTAATCTTCATTCCCAAAGCATAAATTATTAATGGACGACCTAAATTTACAATCAACATTTAAAACTAGTTAAATGAATAAGAACCATTTAAATCTCCTCAAATCAACATTAAAGTAAGTTTAATAAAGTAGTAATAAACAATACATGATCATTTAAGAAAGACACAACTATAATATTTATTTCCAAATAAAATGTTACATTTGTTTGTCAATTTGTTATAGCTAAGCACTTTATTTAGTAGCAAGGAATAAATATAATACAATTTATGAAATATAACTATCAAGAACATAGGTATATTATTTTAATAGTAATGATAACCAAATATGTTAATATCAATAGAGAAGGAAAGCTACAATAAAGTAATTTACATCAAACTACAATCATTAACTATAAACCCATCTTGTTATAGTTCTACATTGCCTTGGCATTTCAAATTAAAAGTTACAATACATGATATAAAATCTTATTCATTAGTGAAAAAAATACATCCTTAAATAAATACATAAAATACTCTAGATAATACAAGGGCAATCACCCTCTAGTATAATAAAAAATGAATATAACAACCCAAATAAAACTACAATCACTTAAAACACTATAACCACTTTCATATAACAGGAAGCCATGATCATATTAATACATAACACACATTTAAAGATTACTAGCTCAATCATGCGATAATGAAAAGATTATTCCAAAGTAAATAATGTTATATCCATTTAGAACTTGTTTCCAATAAAGAATGTAACCCAAATGATAAAATAAGCTACAACCATATTAATAGGATTGCAACTAATCATGAATGCATAGATATCAAAAAATGGCACAAGAACCTTTATAAATCCATACTAAATCCATTTAAAAATATATCACAATATATTTATAAATATATTTCAATATGGTCAAGACACAACTAACAACTTGCAACAGTTTAGAAAAAGAGTCAAATATAGAAATACATCCAACAACCATCCATTTAGAATCCTTTTAGCATCCAAATCAACCAAACCATATAATGGATCCCTATCCACCCCATCTATCATTTGGAAGGGGAATATGTCACTTGATAATGAGCCCAACATGTAAAAGTATATGATAATAATAACACTTACGAATGAGATCCAAGACTAGGCTAGGGTTTACTCAACATGTAAAATAACAACCACAATAAGAAGCCAATAGCCTTATATAACATAATCTTGATTTATAGAACTAGGGTTTCAAAAATAATGTAAATTAATAACAATAAATATTTATAATAATGTAAATCAAATCCATTGTAAATTGATAACACAATACAATATTAACAAACCTTGCTCAAAACTCGAATGGAAAAACACCCATATGCAGTCCAAAGTGGAAATGAGAACAAATCCATTTCATTTAGCAAATTTATATGCCATCCAAGGTCAATACATAGATCAAATAACCTCACCCATCATTGGGTTTTCATTGGTCAAAGTTTCCATTTGAATTAAATCCTTTTCCATACAAGAAAGAATGCCTACACTAAAAAAGAAACCATATTCTTCCATCCAAACATTCTAGGTTTTCCATTCAAAGTAAAATGCCATTACATACTTTGTATAAAAATATCAAAAAATTGACTTAACTAAGTTTACTTGTTGAAGGAAGTACCAATGACCAGGGTCACAACTAATCTACCTTCTCAACTTGAAGAATTGCCAAGTTCTTCATAGTTGAAAATATTAGTTCTATATTAGAAAATGAGTGTTGTCCATGTAGGGATAAAATGTATGGGAACCAAATAAATCCTAAATCCTCATAGAATTCAAACATAATGCTATCATGTGATAAATCATAAAATGAATTCCTTTGAGAATCCCTAACAATTTATTAGGATTAATTTGAAGTCAACTATGCATGCTTGAAAAATCAAATAATCACTTCATTATTTCTTGATGCAGGAGCATCAACCCATATTTGTATATTTTATGAATAAAGATTATGTAAGGTCAAACCAGCCTTGACTATGGAGGAAAATGCATTGTAAAGACCTAATATGGTCCAAAATAGCTTAGGAGATCGTAAGTAGATATGGGAATTATGTTTAAGTAGTTAAGAAGTCTTATCTTGGAGTCATAGGCAAAACATAGAGATTCCTTCCAAAAATCTATTGTTTGAAAATTCAAATGTGAAAAGGAGACTTGTGAGAATCATGACTAGTTTACAAGTCATACAAAGAATCACTAATGTAAAAGTCTATTATAGACATGCTTTACAATATGTAAAAATATATTACATCTCATATCCTTATCCAAGGATAAGTCTCACATTGGAAATAGATAAATAAGGCAAGTTTGTTAAGTGGAGAAGATGGGGGAAAGATTCTTTGTCAAATCCAAGACCATATCAAGATAAGATAAGTTTGTTACTCCAAGATGAGTTTAAACCTACAAATTTAGCTAGAGAAAAGGTTATAAATCTAAGACTTTAGCTTTCATATGGGCATTCAATAGTGGTCGAAGGACATTCTCAAGATGAATTCTTGAGAAATATGTGTATTAAATAAGGGTTTTAGTGATGCATGTATGTATAAATCTAAATGTCATTATGATTGTATTGATGTAAATACGAGTATAAGAATAAAGGCCTCTGGTATTGTACATGTTTGTTTTTGAACAATAGGTTTATGTATGGACATGAAGATCAATCAATACAAGGAAGGATTTTTCTAATATATGGAGTCATGTCATGACTCATTTGTGAAGGCTTGTAGATATTTGAAAGAATTCAATTTGACCTATGTAGATAATTGTATAAGTTAAAATATACAATTGAAAAGGGAAGGTAAGATTGCTAAGGTATTAGTGAGTTTAAAATATCTATACTCTATGAATAATAAGCTCTTGGGTTTGAAAGTTTAGACATGGTTTTTAATAGTGATGTAAATAAGGTGTTTTGTCCATATTATTGTACAATATTTGAATCAAGGTGTATGACTGAGTTTTTATAAGTGTTTTCTATCTAGATAACACCCAATAGAGGTCAGTTTTATTCAATTCTGACCCATCCCTGGACTAACATGGGAATGGTCTAAGGCTATGGGATGCCTATAACTAGACCAGACCTCTAGGATTTTTTTTATGAGGCTAACTCCTTAGATTTTATAATTTGGACCTTTACTTATAAAATCTAAAATTGGCTGGGGTGAAAAAAGTTAAGATATTTCCACAAAGTAAAACCTATTCTAACATATGGTGATGCACCAAGAATTTATCAGATCCACTCTTAAGCTTGAACTCCTTAACACACTAATGAACTATGAAAGAAGCTAATGGAATTATTACTATAGTTTCTATGCAATATTTTTTGGTATAAAGGTTAGTTTGATACACTTAGACCAGGGAGAAATGAAAATAAGGTCTAGTTGAAGACACTTAAATTCGGCTGTCCACTATATCTTTGAGAGATCAATGATGACACACACTATATGACCTAAAAAGAAAGTTTATAGCACTTAGGTTTAGTTTGGACATATAAAAGGAAGATAAAAATCACATTATCATATTAAATAAACATAAAACACTAAATATAAATTACTACTCCAAGAGGTGTTGAATACAATTCTGGCAGAGTCTAGTCATACCAGCCTGAGGGATGTAAAAAATAGCTTGAATGATATATTTATAGAAAAATGGAATAAAAGAGAGGTAGTTTTGGAACTCAAAAGGGAATAAAATGAGATTAAACCCATTTGAAAAACTGTTACAACTACCTCTACCAATCAAGCTCACTCAAACCCTTCTTAATTGATATAGGTCACTCCAAACCATTGCATCATTATATTATTCTCTCTGTGATATTCCATGGTAGCTAAAATGGTAGGATCAAGTTGTTATTTAATTTTTCCTAATGTGAAACCACTCATGATTTTTTTGTTTATGCATGCCAAAGTAGAGAGAGGAGTCACTTTCATGCAGTTGGCTTTGGCAACAAAGCCGTTAAAGTGTGTCCACCTTTATTTTCCATTCCATCTACCACTTGTTACTCATTATGAGTGACATAGCCTCATACCTTGAAACTGATAGAGCTACACTTTTTTATCCCAAAATATCTACTCTTAGCCCAATCTAGATCATGATCGAGCTTGATTCCATTCATGCTTATTCACCTTGGTCAAAAATTGACCCTTTGACCTCCATTTAAGTCATTCAGTATCACCTTTATTCTAATTGGATGTTGAAATCTGACTTTGCCCATTGACATATTGACTCATCTTACTCTATTGATTTTGATCTACATGATCAATCACTAGTCATCAATCCTTTGCCAGTTGAATACACTATTTACACTTATCATACATGCATTTTCTCTTGAGATTTGCTGACCCCTTTAACCTCTACTTGTTGCTAGATCTAAATGTTTGATCAAATACCAATCACTGATCTACTAGGACCCACTATTTGAAATCCAACAAGTATTTCATGATTTTAAAATTGATGTCCTCAATCCCATCAAATGGCATTTGTGTGACCACCATTGATGTCTTATAGACCATCAAATTTAAGATCAAATGGATTTCCTTTTCTCTATCTAAAATTGACATCTACATGACCATATTATGATTTTTGACCGACTTTGAAGGCTTGGATCTTGAAGTGCAAAAGTCATGGAGGCACCAAATTTTTAGGAGATGTTCTTGAGGCCAAAAAGAATGGACCCATTTAATCTATTGGTCTTGGGAGCCTTCCAAGTTAAGATATTAAATGAATAAGTTAGCTGGTCCATTCATTCTTGCATGATGTTCTGATGATGGTCTATTTCATTTGGCCAAGTATGGGAAACTTAGCAAAATCTAACTGAAGAACCAACTTTGAACATGCATAACTTCTATCGTGCTTAGGTGGATGACCTGAAATTTAGCACATAGTAATAGGAACCAAGCTGAATAAACCTATGTAATCATTTTTTCCTAAGATTTCCACATGTATGGGATAAAGCCTCATCAATATGATCACTTGGCTCTATTTGAGCTTCTTGAAAAATGGCTAAGTATGGAAACTTAGCAAATTTTACCTAAGAGACCAACTTTGGGTCTTCATATCTTTTGATGCACTTCGATAGATGACTAGAAATTTGTCACATATGTTCTTGGGAATAATGTGAACAAACCCATATGACTAATTCTTCCTAAGTAATCAACACATGACAATTATTTTGTCAATAAAGCACTTACTTAGAATTTCTACCACTAGACTGAACATGTCTAGATGAACACAATAAAGAACTAGATGAATGCTATGCACTTATACGTCATTCCAAGCACTCTTAGCATCCCATAGGGTCTATGCAATATTTTCCATCTACTCATCCATTAGAAACTTGATACATATGGGTACAAGCTTGGTATGTGGGCAAGAATTGGCCAATAATAAGATTACATTATAATCAAAAAGATGGTTCATCAGCTCTTAAAAAGAGAAATACTTCTATAAGAATGTTATCAAGTTCATCATGGAAAAGTTGTGAAAATCATGAAAAGAACTAAGTTTTTTGATATTTAGATATACACCATGCATATTCATTTATTTCTAAATCAATTTATAGTTTGATAAATCGTTTGGGACTCAAATTTTGCTTAGTAATGAGTAAATTATAAAATTCAATGCTTCGTAGGTCTACAAATAGTCATTCAAAAAAAATTGTATTCTAAAATTGATATAACATAAATATAGTGTTATGTTGAAATCTGATGAATGAGTATATTTTTACCTAGTATTTTATAGGTAGGAAAGTAGAGGAAGTTGATAGGTTTGCAAATAAGAAGGTGGCTGCTATCGTGGCCCAAATAAATGTAATTAAAATAGTTGAACAAGAAATATCAATGAATCTAGAACTGGAAAATTGAGAGATTGAAGATCTCAAGTAGGAATAATAACAATAATTGCATAAGGTAGAGATAATAACATTAGCTAAAACATCAATTGATAGTTTAAGTATGGTGTTTGGCTAGATTTCGACTTTGTTCCTAATGGTGGCATTAAAGTAAGGAAAATCTTGAAATAGTCTTCAAGTTGATAAGAATTATTTTAAAGGATAAATTAAAACCTTTAGATGATGGTAAGATGTTATTATGCTATGTTGGTTGAGGTATTGATTTCAATTATATAATGAATTTGTAAAAATATTGTATGCAGAATAGAAGGTAGAATAAGGTAGATTATGTTCTTTTGATTTCATTTCCCATTATCTAATTAAAAAATTTGACAATGTATTGATGTTCTTGTAGATGTATATTCAAAAAGCACATAATGAAAGAAGATTTGATAAGTTGAGTCTTATTTATTGACTATGAATGTTGTCTAAAGATTGGTGATTTTTTAACCCTCAAGTGATCACATTCCCTTTGATTTTGAAAAATTCCAATTTTATCTAAGTAGATAAAATTGGTCCTATAGTATAAATTGAGTAATAGTACAACTTCTTGCTAATTTGATCAATTGACTAGAGTTTGGGATTAGTACTGGTCTTAAAATATTTAAATTGACATAGATGAAGGGACAATCAAATCAATAGTAGATCATGGGCCTAAATAAGATTAGCTAATACTTGTAATGGGAATCAGATGGTAATGGTATGATAGAGTGTCATCATTTTTGGTATCAAAACTTAGAATAGATCTTGAGAAATACTAATCAGTTCTAAAATTGCATGATCAATTAAAATCTTTATAAATATTCATAGATTGTATAAATTACAATTTGTAGAGATCAAGCTTACAGAGATTGACGAGAGGTAATAAAAGTTGTGTTTAAATCTTTTAAAGAACTGATATTTGATTCAATATTATGTAGTGATATAGTTGCAAGGATTACAAAATGGATAAGGTGGTTCAAGGTAGTAAAAATCCATTTAGGCTTATGAGAGGATAAAGGCCAAGGAAGGCTTTAATATAAAAGAGATAGTGAAGCTCAAAAGGAGAGAGTAAAGTAATTACTCAAAGATTTTGATCCAAGGAAAGAGATTGGATAATATATGGAGAAAGGTGCAATAGACTTAATTGAAAGAGTGAAGATGGTAAGATTCCAAAAGTAAAGGACCATCTAAGGAAGCAAAGAGTGAAGGAAATGAGAAAAAAGCAACAAAAGAAAAACTTCCAAAGAGAAACGAATGAGATAAAGAAAAGGATCACTTTGATAAAGCTCATGATTGAGAGTAAGAAGAACCCATGGAATGGGTTGTTTATGAAAAAGAAGGTAAGAAAGAAAATTAGGTTGATGATGGGGAGAAAAAGAAGGCAAAGTCTAAGATTTGCCTTGAAGAGAGAGATGAGAATGCAGTGCAAGCAAGGAGATAAGCTCAAGAATGAAGAGCTTGAGAAAGATTTTTAGATTGAGGCAGATCATTATTTTGTGGATGAGATGTATATCATCCTTGTGGATATGATAGAAAAAGAGAAGCAACAAGTAACCAATCAAGAAGCTAAGTGGCTTAATGTTTTTGAATTTAACATTTATTTTGATGTTTTATTTGTAGGTAAAAGAATTTAAGGAGAAGCTAGTGAGTCAAGAAATGTACTCATAAAATAAGAAGGTGAAGCACCTCATGAGAGATTTCTTAGACAAAAAGAAAAGGAGGCTTACCATAAGGCCTCAATAACTAAAGACATCAAGGAGGATTAGTTGGACCTCCATTATAAGGAGTTTATCAAGCAAGGAGAAGCAATCCTCACTCAAGGGGATTAAAAATTTGAAATTAATGGAATACAATTAATTACAAAAATCATGGAAGATAAAGACAAGGAATTGCTAGACCAAGAGCAGAGGTATAAAGATGAACAATCAAATTTTTATTTTGATACTATTGATTATGATCAAAGTATGCTAACTTTTGATCTCTTGAGAGAGATAGAACAACTTGAACAAGAAAGTGTAGGTAGAGGAGAGTTGCTAGGAGAGCAACAAAGTCAAAAATTTGTATATGAAGATATGGAGCAGTTATTGATAGAGATGGCAACCTTATATTTTTCCATGAACAATGAAGAGGACAATATTTTTCCTAAAAAAGCAAATGAAGAGGTGGAAACTTGTTTTGAGACCATGGTGTCTAAGGGAGGAGGAACCATAGTGGAAGAGACAAACTACATACTTGAGCAGTAAGGATGGACACTTATAATTTTTGGAGAGACACAAGGGTCTCAGATTTTTTTCTCTAATTTTGTTTTAGATTGTGTGAATATAGGTTTGATTGAGAAAGAAGTGAAGTGTATAGAAAAGAGAGCTCTTCTAAGAGCTCAAAAAAAGAAAATGAAAGTTGATATCCTCATTCAAGAGGATGGATATCTAAAGAAGAAGATTAAAGAGAAGAAGAGGCAGCATAACATGGCATGGATGGAGAAGGTAGCAAGCAAGAAGAATTATAAATGTGGGAGCAAAGAACATGTCCATATGTATGAATGGACAATTGAGAAAAAAAAATTGTAAAATAGTTTTAGTTATATTTGGGCATGTAAACAAAGCTCATGAGTAGGAACTCATGAAAGATTCTAAGCCCAAGAGTTTGATGTAGGAGCATCAACCCATCTTTCTATATTTTGTGAATAAAGCCTATGTAAAGTCAAATGAGCCTTGACTATGAAGTCAAATACATTGTAAAGACCTAATAAGGTCCTAAATAGCTTAGGGAAGCTTAAGTAGATATGGGAATGATGTTTAAGTAACTAAGAAGTCTTATCTTAGAGTCATAGGCAAAAAATAAAGATTCCCTCTAAAAATTTATTATTTGAAAATTGAAATGTGAAAAGGAGACTTGTGAGCATCATGACTAGTTTAAAAGTCATACAAAGAATCAAAAAGGTAAAAGTCTATTATAAACATGTTTTACAATATCTAAAAAGATATTAGATCTAATATCCTTATCTAAGGATAAGTCTCACGTTGGAAAGAGATAAATAATGCAAGTTTGTTAAGTGGAGAAGATGGGGGAAAGATTCTTGGTCAAATCCAAAACCATATCAAGAGAATATAAGTTTGTTACTCCAACATGAGTTCAAACCTACAAATTTAAATAGGCTAAGACTTTAGCTTTCATATGGATATTCAAGAGTAGTTGAAGGACATTCTCAAGATGAATTCCTGAGAAATCTATGTATTAAAAAAGGTTTGTAGGGTTACATGTATGTATAAATCTAATAGTCTGTATGACTGTATTGATGTAAATATAAGTATAAGAGTAAAGGACTCTAGTCTTGTATATGGTTGTTTGTGAAGAGCACGATTATGTATGGACGTGAAGATCAAGTAATAAAAAGAAGGATTTTTCTAATAGATGGAGTCCCATCATGACTAGTCTTTGAAGGCTTGTAGGTCCTTGAAAGAATTCAGCTCGACCCATGTAGATCGTTGGATAAGTTCAAATATACAATTGAAAAGGAAAGGTAAGATTGCTAAGGTGGTAGTGAGTTTAAAATGTCTATACTCTGTGAATAATAAGCTCTCGGGTTTGAAAGTTTAGACATGGTTTTTAATAGTGATGTAAATAAGGTGTTTTGTTAATATTATTGTATGATATTCAAATCAAGGTGTATGACCGAGTTTGTGTAAGATCACATTATAATCAAAAAGATGTTTTATCAGCTCTTGAAAAGATAAATCCTTCTACATGAATGCTCTCAAGACAGTCAGTGAAAGAACTAAGTTTTGTGATATTTAGATATACGCCATGCATGGTTGTTGATTGCTAAAGTAATATATAGTCTGATAAATCATTTGAGACTCAAATTTTGCTTAGTAAGAAGTCAATTGTAAAAGTCATTGCCACCCAGGTCTGCAAATAGTCATTCGATCCTCATGGAAAATGGTGTCAAACTTGCATGACCCTTTGTATCCTTGCATTTGAAAAGTCATATGGTGACCCTTTAGAAGGAAATATGTCATTTCCTCTTTTGTCTTTATCTTGGTGACTTTTCATATTCCTCAAAGTGTCCCTTCATGAAAAAATGCACCATACCTTCTTTTATATTTACATAGTGACTCTTGGAATTCCTCAAGATGACTCTTCATGATAAAATGCGTCCCATTCCTTTTTTGTCTTTAACCCGTGACTTTTTGACTTCTCCATGGGCCCTCTTTTGACTTATATGCAACCAAAAATATATTCATTAATATTAAATAAATATTAACACATTAACCAAGATATGAATATTAAAAACACAATTAAATGCAATGGGGTCTTTATCACCAATAATGCTAGACCTTTAACATCAATGACAATATTTTTGACAATCTCCCCCTTCGTCATTGATGGCAACCTCAAACTAAAACTGCCACATCCTGAAATCTACACATACTACCATCTAAAAAAATTTAATAACTCTCCCTTACTGTAGTAACTTGTACCTATTTTTATACATGTACCTATATCTGTAGTTTTTATTATTTCCCCCCTTTGACATCAATGACAAAGGGCCTATTTGGAGCTAGCACTTAGTTCCCCTTCAACTGATGCTGAACCTCAATGGTAAGAAGTAAAAGAAATTACTCCCAGTTTCTCTCACAAATACTCAAATATGTCTTTTGGTAGTGCCTTTGTGAAAATATCTACAATCTATTCTGTAGTACTAATATATTCTATTTTAGCCTATTGATTTTCAACCTGCTCTCTAAAGAAGTGATAGCTAATAGGAATATGTTTTGTTCTTGAATGTATCACTAAATTTTTTGAAATATTAGTAGCACTTGTGTTGTCACAAAAAATAAAAATAGGTTCATCATATTTTACCTTGATATGTTTCAAAATTTGCTTCATCCAAAGCACTTAAGTACAACACAATACTGGTACAATATATTCTGCTTCAACTGTAGAAAGTGATATTGAATTTTGCTTCTTGTTTAGCCATGATACTGAGCTATCACTAAGGAAGAAATTTCCTCCACTTGTAATCTTTCTATTATCCGAACACCCTACCCAATCTGAATCTGTATAAGTAACCAAAGTGAAATCTTTGTTTGTAGGATATCACAATCCATAATCTAATGTCTCCTTAATATATCTAAATATTTTTTTCACCAACTGAACATGACTATATTTTGGAGCTGACTAATATCTTGCAACCATACCTACTACATTCATGATGTTTGATCTCGATGTTGTCAAATATAAAAGACTAATAATAATAGATCTATACAAATATTGATCTACAACATGTGAATCTTCATCCTTGGTCACTTTATTTCCTGTACACATTGGTGTGCCAACTGGTGCACAATCTTAAAAGCTAAATTTATTTAATATTTCCTTGGCATATTTATTTTGAGATATAAAAATTCCTCTATCTGATTGAAATATGTGCAATGCTAATAAAAATAATAATTCTCCAAGCATAGCCATATCAAATTCTTTTTGCATATTATCAAAAAAAAATTGTTATCTTTTCAATGTTTCTTCCAAAAATGATGTCATCAACATATACTATAACAATCAATTGATGCTCACCTTCTATTTTGATGTAGAGATTACTATCAATAAATCTTTTCTTGAAATCTTGATCCTATAATTACTTTTCAAGTCTTGCATACAAAGCTCTGGGAGCTTGTTTCAATCCATACAATGTTTTTTTCAATTTGCATACATGGTTACTAATATTTGAGAGAATAACTCCCTTGATCTACTCAATGTAGACTTTTTATTCTAGATCTCTTTTTAAAAAGATAGATTTGACATCCATCTGAAACACTTTAAAATTTTTAAACACTGCATATGCAAAAAATATTCTAATAATCTCTAGTCTTGCTACTAGTGCAAAAGTTTCTTCAAAATCTATTCACTCAATTTGAGTATATCCTTTACATACTAATCTTGATTTATTCTTGGTCACTTCTCTATTTTTATTCAAATTATTTATATAAACCTATTTTTTTCCTATCACATTATAATCTTTTTGTCTAGGCATTAATTCTTAAGTATCATTTTTTTTCTATCTGATTTAATTCTTCATCTATTGCCTTAATCTAATGCTTATCATGTCTAGCTTCTAAAAAAATTCTAGGCTAAAGATTAGATAACAAGGAGAAATTAATTTGTTCAGATTCACTTACCATCATTCTTATGGTGTGAATTTCTTCATTTATGTCCCTAATGATGTCACTTTTATTATGATTTCTTTGAACATATTTGGATGGGGTTTTGGTGTCCTTTTTCTCCATCTTCATCTGATTCTTCAAAATCTTTCTCTTCAATGATTTCAAGAATGTATGTTGTATCACTGATTCTTTGTGTTCTATCTTTTTCTATCCTGACACTTGCACTTTTAACAATTTTTTTTGGTTCTTTTTTTATAACATTTATAAGCTTTACTTTTGCAAGAATAGCTAATAAATATACCTTCATCTACTATAAATTCAAACTTTCCAAGTTTTTTATCATTTCTCTTTATGAAGCATCTGCTACCAATTTTTTTAAAATAATCAACTATTGTTGGTTGGTCTTTCCATAGCTCATAAGGAGTCTTTTCACTATTGAATCTCAATAATGCTCTATTCTAAATATGCATTTCTGTAGCAACTATCTCTCTCCAATATTTATCTGGTATCTTAGATTTATTTAGCATTGTCCTCATCATCTCTTGAACTATTTTGTTTCTACACTCAACTACTTCATTTTACTATGGAGTTTTGGCTGTTGAATAATCTTTTTATTTCATGATATTAAAAAAACTTAATAAACTAATCTAACATGAAATCTCCTCCTCGATTTGATCTTAAACACTTAATCTTCAAACTAGGTTCATGCTCAACTAATGCTTTAAAATATCTGAAAGCTTCTAATTTTTTTAAAAACATTACCCAAGTTATACATAAAAAAGCATCATTAAACAACATGAAATATTTCTCACTTTGAGTACTTTGAGTTCTCATAGGTCCACATAGATCAGTGTGAACAAGATCTAACATCTAAGTGGTTTAGTACTCTTTTGTTTTGAACCGCCTTTTGGCCTGCTTCCCATGCTGACAAGGTTCACAAAATATGTCAAATAGCTTTGTAATATTTGAAAGATTTTTGACTGTTTTATTCTTACTGATATTGATAAGATTTTCAAAATTTATATGTTCTATTCTCCTATGCCATAGCCAACTTTCTACAATCTGATTCAAATAATATCTTTGACCTTTGATGTCTGATAATATATACAAATTATTGCTTATTTTTTATCTACAACTAACACATCTAAATATTTTTACCTAATTTTACAACCTTCTACATAAGACTTTAGTGTGTACCCCTAATCACACATTTGATTTACACTCAAAAGATTATGCTTAAGACCTTCTACATACAAAATATTTTTAGTTTTAGTTCTACCATTATCTAAACTTAGTTTATCTTTTCCAACAATTCTGACAGGAATGTTATCTCCAAATTTCACTATGACACATTGATATTCTTTAAAGTTATGAACTTAATTTTGTCTCTTATCATGTGCCTCAAACATCCACTTTCAATGAACCATGGATTTTATTCATTTCTTGCATGCAAAGCTGTCTGTACCAACATTGATTTTTTAAATTGCTTTTTCTACCATGAACTTCTCTAAACTTTCTTCTTGATGAATGAAGCCTTGAAACTCTAGTCCTTCTTGATTGACTTGAAAATGCTTCTACAGTACCAGGTGATGTGTCTGAAGTTGTTGTACTTGTAACATATTATGACTTCTGCATTAAATCCTGATAGAAGACCAAAAAAGTTGTGACTTCTGCTTGACTCTGTATTATTTTTTTCTCTTTATTTTTGAAATTAATAGCCCTTTTTCAACATTCTATTTTTTTATGACCATATCCATTACAATAAAAATATTAACAAAAAAAAGACGTGTTTATGTATCTTTGACCTGATTACCTTTTGTAACTCTGTTCTCTTAAGCCTTCTTTATTTGAGATGTCCTATGTATTCTTAATTTCTTCCCTTTTTATTTCCTCTTTTATAAGAGCTTCAGCATAGCTCTTTCTTTTTTTCTTAATTGTGAAAGTAGTGACCTCCCCTTTCTCTTTTTCAAATCTGATACCTATCTTATTCAATATATTAGTGCTATTCTCAAATTTTGAATCATTGACTGCTTTATTTATTTTCTTAATATCTACTTTTAAAGAAATAATTTTAATAACATATATTTCACATTCTTTACTTATTTTTTGTAACTGTCGTTAGATCTTCTTCATTCTTATTAGCTTCTTCAAAATGTGCTTGTAGATCTTCAATTTTTTTGTAACTTATTTTCATTTTTCTTGATCTAGAGTTTTAATCTTTGATTCTTCTTCTCAAGAGATTTTAACTCTTCTAAGGCACAAATAAGTTCTCCTTTTAGATTCACTTCAGCTTCATCATGTTCTTTTTTTTGGTCATCTATACTTTTACTTGCAGAGGCATCTTCATGTATGGTCATGAATAGAATCTCTTCTTCTGAATCACTGACTCCACTATCTTTGACTGAGCTAGGATCTTTAGAATACAAACTCTTCTTCTCGAATCCCTTCTTGAATTTTCCTTTGAAATTTTTCTTGTATGTAGATTTTCCTTCTTCATTGTCACCATTATCCTTATCTGTGCACTTAGCTTCAAAATATCCAATATTTCCACAAATAAAACTTTTAAAAGATTTTTTTTTAATATTTACTTATGCCTTTTTTTGGCTTATGAATGAATAGAGCTCCATTGTCATCTTCATCATTGCTAAAACTATCACTTGATTCTTGAATATTAGCCTTCTCTTTCTTTGATATCTTGAAAGCAATTTCTTTCTTTGAGGGTTTGTCTTCTTCGATCCATATCTCATATGCCGTGAGAATACCATGTAGCTCATTCATCTTTAGCTTACCTAAATTCTTCATCTCTTCAATTGCCAAGACTTTCGCATCATATCTTAATGGTAGAGATCTCAAAACTTTTTGAACCATAATTGATTCTTCTAACTTTTCTCTAAGACCTTGAATCTGATTAACTATTTGATCAACCGCAAAAGATAACTTGCTATATTTTCTTCCTCTTTCATCTTCAAACTTTCAAACTATCTTATAAAAGTTTGAAGCTTAACTTGCTAAACCTTTCCATCACCTTTATAAATATTCTCAAGTTTTACCCAAGTTTCATGAGCAGATTTACATTACATAATTTTAATAAATTCTGTTTCACATAAATCATATAAAATAATATTTAAAGCTTTAGCATTATTTTTACTTGCTTTCTTTTATGTCATAGTAGTTACAAGTGTCTGTGGTTTTTCATATTTTCCCACCACTGTTTGCCATATGTCAAATCCAAAGGCCATCAAATAAATTTACATCCTTATGCACCAAGAAATATAATTTGTTCTATCAAACAAATGTGCCTTATTTGTATAAAACTTTCATGTGATCTAGCCATCGTGCTTTCTCGATCTACCTTCAAGCTGTAAAATCTTTTTCAAAAAACCCCGCTCTGATACTAATTGTTAAGCACACAATATACTATAGGGGGTTGAATCAGTATATTATATATCTTTTTACTTAATCAAATTCTTTTTCTTTAACCACTTAACCATATATTCAAGATATGCAATAAAATTGAAACAATAATATGTACCACATGAGAGAGAGAGAGAGAGAGCAAATTTTACGTGAAAACCTAAAGCGAGAAAAATCATAGAGAATAATTTCAAGTATATGAATGAGCACCAACTGAAATTATAAAGTTTGCAAGCACCAAGTTGCAAGAGCACCAACCCCTTTTTTGTGTACCAACACAACTATTTGTGAGCACCAACCCACAAGAGCACCAACCCCTCACAAAAATTTGTGAGCACCAACCCATAGGAGCACCAACCCCTCTTGTGTATAAAACACAACTATCTCTTAATATTGCCTACTCAACAAATGATACAACTCTACAATATCTCATACTTTTCTCTCTTTGAAAATAAATACAAACCATGCATATTATAAATGACTTCTCAAGCCTTAATTTATAGCTTTCCAAATGACCTTTGGCATTCACCTTTTGTGAGCCTTCAACCCTTGTGAAAAATGGCATCAAACTTGCATGACCCTTCATATACTTGCATTTGAAAAGTCATATGTTGACCCTTCATAAGCAAATGCATCATTTCCTCTTTTGTCTTTATCTTAGTGACTTTTCATATTCCTCAAAGTGTTCCTTTATAGAAAAATACGCTATACCTTCTTTTGTCTTCACATGGTGACTCTTGGAATTCCTCAAGATGACTCTTCATGGAAAAATACATCCCATTCCACTTTTACTTTTACCCTGTGACTCTTTAACTTCTCCATGGGCCCTCTTTTAACTTATATGCAACTAAAAATATATTCATTAATATTAAATAAATATTAACACACATTAACCAAGATATGAATATTAAAAGCACCATTAAATACAATGAGGCTTTTATCACCGATAATGCTAGACCTTTGACATAAATGACAATATTTCCAACAATAGCAATCTGTCTTTTTATCTCTTTAAATGATTTTCATTTGTTATAACTGTCTTTCTGCACTAGCACTATTCCTTTCTCCTCAATGCAAGATTGTCTTTTTTGGCTCCATAAATTATTCTCATTTATTAAATAGGTGGCAGCTTAGCTGTGTCTTTCTACATTATCATTAATCCTTTCTCCTGATCACTATCATTAATGCAGGCTTGTCAATGGACGGTAACACTAGTTATTAATTTGACCTCCATATAACAACAGGTTGTCTTTTTTGGATCCTCAAATGATTCTCAGTTGTTATATAGGTGGTGACTTAGCTATATCTTTCCACATTATCATTATTCCTTTCTCCTGATCACTACACTAAAAATTAAATCAAAGAAATGGACAGTGATCTTAAAGGATCATTTTCTAACCATTTCTTTTTTCCCAAATAGATACTGATATTCTTTGTAGTATAATTTCTATTTCAAGTAATGAATCCTCAAAATTTCGTAGGAACAGAAGAAATGATGGTATGGGAACGGGAATGCTATCTAAATAACGCTCATACTTGGAATTCATCTCGTTTGCACCTCTGACGAAGTGAGCACTATCTTGGTCAAACAGTGGAATTAGCAGTTAGTGCAGCTTTTGAACCACCGACCTCAAGTTGGCAGATGCCATGACCAAAAGCAATGAATTAAATTTTGGTTTTACTGGTCATCGTATACTGTGCCAACGAGAACAAGGAATAAAACTTTAGTGTAGAATAAAAATAATCATGGAGCTCCTTGTGGAATTTAAAATTCAATGACTTACCATATCCAATTGGGAGGAGTTTAAAATGTACCATAAGGAACTCATGTAGAAATCAAGCACGTAGTGACGGAGCTTAGGCAAGCCATTAAAAATTTAGTGTGGAATAGATTACAGTTGAGACTGTACTTAGGAGGACTATGGATTCTCATATATCTGCCCTCAACAATGAATGGGGCTGGTTGAATGAATAGGATTCCTGAGTATTTCTGTTAGTGTTGTGGTCAAGGTCTTTCTATAACAAATTTCTATACATGAAGAATATGCAGAGATGATAATTGGGCATGGGCATATTCTTGTTAGAAACAGATCATATTTGGATTAACCATGGGCTGGTTATAGAAAGGCTAATAGCTCGATTGGTAGGACATTCCAGTAGTAAATGGAAGGTCTTAAGTTTGAGTTCTAGCTAGTTTATATGAATTGTAATTCAATATGTAGTATCAGAGGATCCTCAAGCATCTCTAATGTGACTTAAGGGGGGTATTAGAAATAAGGCACACCTGGACCAATCAGTTGATAAAACACAACAGTAGCAAATAGAATGTTTTAGGTTCGAGTCCTAGTTGATCCATATAAAAAGTATATTCAATCAATTAAATTACCTAACCTATATAGACATTGGTAATCCTCTACTCGAAAATTTCTCTTGTTTTATTCAAATTCTTAATGATCTTTAAAATATTTTGCAGTCAGCACTAAAATTTATACTTTTATTAACTCTCATTTTCACTTGCAACATAAAATTTGATATTCTATCTACAAAAATAATTGATAATTAAATTTTCATTATATTGAGATACTGCATAATTTTAGTTATATAGACTCGACTCTTTGTTTATTCACTGTTTTCAAACAAAATTGGTGGGAGGAGAGAAGTAAGGAAATGAAGGGGGCAGGCTCAAACACTAGCTTACTAAAGCCTAACAAAGTTTGAACCGAAATTATTTGCCTGGAAGATGCAATGTTTCAATCACAAGACCCATTAAACTTAAGCAAATTTTTACAAGTAAAAAATATATATAATATTTTTTATATTCTTTTGAATTATATTGTAAAAATAATATTTTAACATTGATATATTTATAAAAATATTATTCTTAATTTTATTTATAATTATTTAATATATAATTAAATGTAAAATATAATTGCAATAAATTTTTTACAAATATTTTTTTGATAGATTTAATTGTCATTGCAACTACAAATCAGATCGCCCCTCCACCAACCCTCTTCCTGTATGTATATCCTACTAATACTAATTTTAAATAAACTCCTTATAGTATGTACTTGAACAATGTACAAAGTTTCAAATACAAAAATACAGGTGTCCAATCATTCATAATTCAGGAGAAATCACCCCCTCCGACCAAAAGACATTAATCAGTGACCCCCCAAAAAAAACATATGCATTGTGGAAAATTTAAATCTTAAATAAAATATACATACCCATTGTAGCTTGTCACGGTAAGGCTCCAACAACTATGAGCCAAGGCGCACTTGGGTGCAGTGAAGTCTTGTTTTCTGAGAGAACATCCATGGCTACCACTAACACGTTCTATATCCTCTGTTAGAAACTGAGAATTAACAGGAGATAATTTCTCCACTTGACACTTAACTACCCGTTCCACCTCCCTCTGTTGTCTGCTCCTTCTCATGCACAACAGTTAACAAACAGTTAGAGATCAGTTAGTTCAAACAGTTAAACAACAGTCTTACTCCTTGTTCAATTTGCATGTAGTAGCAGTTGAAGTTAGTTTTAGATTAGTTAAGGATTAGACTATTTTCAGTTTGATTTGCCAAGAAAATCTATTTAAAGATCTATTGGGCGCAGTATTGTAACAGCAAGATCAAGAAGATCAAGAGATTCAAGAAAATCAATAAAATTCTTATTTTCAGCATTGCCGTAGCAATCTGTTTTGTCTCTGTTCTATTTTCTATTTTTATATGTTCTTATTTTCTCTTTCAAACTGGTATCAGAGCCAGCCAATTGCCTAGGAGATGCCTGCTTCGAGAATACGGTGAAGGAAGAGCGCAGGCCAGAGACCGTGGAAAAAAACAACCTTCATTTCCCTACTCCACACGTTGGGAAGCTGTAATCAGTATAGCAGCCGTTGAGACTTGTGCAGCAGCAATGCAAAAGAGAAAGATGCATTAGAAGAAATCCTACGAACTGCTAAAAATCGTGACCTATAGCCTAGCGTGGAAACCTGCAGAAGTTGAATGATGCCTAAGACAAAGTGGAATTTAGAGCATTGAAAGTCTGATCAAAGCATTCAATTTGCTCACTACAATCATCAGAGATAACAACAAGCTCATAGCAATACGTGTGGAGGAGAACGATAAAAACCAAAGTTTTAAAAATCTCATAGCATGAATCATAGTGATTGTTGGAGTGTGCAGCTGGCAGAAGGGAGAGAGGCGTTGCACATTCCAACTGTAGTTAGTAGAGTCAAAGGAGATTGTAGGAGCTTTATTTCAATTTTGGAGGAGAGTCACGCAAAGAGCAGAAGTCTTGTGTGTAGAAACTGTGCCTGGATTTCGCAACAATAAACAAATAAATTAAAAAAAATCACAAAAGCTTTTTGATCACTCGAGCAGATATTTCTACAGGGCTCCTTCACAGAGTACTTGCAGCTGTTGTTCATTTAGTCGCTTCAGCGTGAGACATGGCAACGAATAACAATATTTCTCAACTTCAAATTCCTATTTTTAATGGTAAGAATTACATTTTTTGGGCAATTAAAATGAGAACATTATTTTGCTCACAAGATGTTTGAGATTTGGTAGAGAATGGTTTTGTAGCACCGCAAGATGAAGTTGCCCATCATGCACTAACTCGAGCACAAAAGGAAGAGATGAAAGAGAATAAGAAAAAGATGCAAAAGCTTTATTTATAATCCAATAGGCATTGGATGATTCTATTTTTTTCAGAGTTGCAGCAGCAACGAGATCCAGATCGGCATGGAAAATCTTGGAGACTACCTATAAAGGTAATACAAAGGTAAAAATTGCTAAATTGCAATCTCTTAGGAGAAGTTTTGAAAATTTGCAAATGAATGATTCAGATTCAATAGACCAGTTTATGGGTCAAGTATTGAATATTGTGAATCAAATTAGATCTAATGGAAAAACTATAATGGATCAGAAGATCATAGAAAAAATACTTAGGAGTTTACCCAGCAAATTTGATGCAATAGTTGTAGCTATTGAGGAAACTAAGGATTTGAAACAGTTATCAGTAGATGAATTAATGGGATCTTTGTTAACACATGAATTCAGAATGAATAGGAATAACAATACTTCTCTTGATAATGCTTTCAAGTCACAGGTATCATTTGGCAGAGGAAGAGGAAGAGGAAGGTCAAACTTCAAAGGAAGAGGCAGAGGCAGAAATGGAATGAACAATCTAGATTAAGGTGAAAATAGTAATCAAAACTACAACAATAGAGGATGTGGCAACAATCACTTCTAGAAAAGTTCACAGAGGTTTGATAAATCTAATATTCAATGTTATTACTGCAAAAAATATGGACATTATGCAAGTGAATGCAGAAAGAAACAAGAAAATGTGGACAAGCAGAATGTTAATTACACAAATGAATCTAGTTCTAATCCTAAAAGCTTATTTCTCACTTGTCATGTTACTCAAGAAAATGCTAGAGATATTTGGTTCTTAGATAGTGGATGCAGTAATCATATGACAAGGAATAAAGAATTTTTTGTTAGTCTTGATGATTCCATAAAATCTGAAGTGAAATTAGGAAATGATAACAAAGTGGATGTAATGGGTAAAGGTGTAATAAATGTTTTGGTAAAAAATGGTGAAAAAAGGTTTATTCTTGATATTTATTTTGTACTTGGACTAAAGCATAATCTTATGAGTGTTGGACAGTTAGTACAAAAAAGTTACAGAGTATTCTTTATGGATAATATTTGCACAATACTAGACAAGTTTCCAAGTGACAGGTTGATAGGAAAAGTGGAGATGACCAAGAATCGAATGTTCCCTCTTTGAATTCAGTGCATTCAAGGAGAAGAGGAAGCCCACTTCAATGCCATGCATCTAGACCAATCATGGCTATGGCACTTAAGGTATGGACATTTATATTTTGGAGGTTTGAATTTGTTACAGAAAAAAAATATGGTGAAGGGATTACCACCAATAGAATAGCCAAGAAGTACATGTGAAAGTTGCATTCTAGCAAAACAACATAGAGAGAGATTTCCAGTAGGAGGCTCATATAGAGAAAAGGTAATATTGGAGTTAGTCCATAGTGATTTATGTGGACCAATGCAAATTCCATCATTTGGAGGTAGTACTTATTTTCTAACTTTCATTGATGACTTTAGCAGAAAGACGTGGATATATTTTCTCAAAAATAAGTCTGAAGCCTTTGGAAAGTTTAAAGAATTCAAGGCTATGGTTGAAAAGAAAAGTGGCCTTTACATCAAGGTACTTAGATTAGATAGAGGAGGTGAATATATGTCTAATGAATTTCAATATATTTGTAGATGTCATGGCATTAAAATGCAACTGACTACAAGGTACACACCACAATAGAATGGTGTAGCAGAAAGAAAGAGTAGAACAATCATGGAGATGGCTAGAAGCATGTTGAAGGCCAAACACTTGACAAATGAATATTGGGTAGAAGTAGTAGCATGTGTAGTATATATTCTGAATAGAAGCCCAACAAAGAGTGTCAGAGATCGAATTTCACAAGAAGCTTGGAGTGGTAAGAAGCATAGTGTACATCATTTCAAAAAAATTGGTTGTATTTCATATTCTCTTATACCATCTAAATTGAGAAGAAAACTTGATGATAGAGGTGAGAAATGCATTTTATTGGCTATAGTGAAGAATCAAAGGCTTATAAGTTGTATAACCCTATTTCAAAGAAAGTGATTATTAGCAGAGATGTTGAATTTAAGGAAGAAGAAGCATGGGATGGTAGCACCATCACAATTGGAGCACCAATTCCCCAAAATGAAAAAGAATCTGAAAAACAAAATTTGCAAGGTGATCAATCTTCTTCACAAGCAAGAACAAGCACTCCAATAAGAACACCTAGGAACTTAGTACAAGGTGAATCATCTGGTCATACATGTCATCCTACTCCAAATTCACAAGTAAGTGATGAATCAAATCCAACTCTTGCCACTTTAAGATCAAGATTTAAAGGTAAGAAAATGAGAAACTTGAATGAGATTTATAATCAAGAAGAAGAGAAGTTAGATTTGTGTTCAAATTTTTCTCTTTTCTCTCATGATCTTATGTATTATGAAGAGGCAGTTATTGAGGAACATTGGATAAAAGCAATGGATGAAGAGATGAATGCCATTGAAAGAAATCAAACATGGGATCTAACTAATCTACCTGAAGGTAAGGATTGCATAGGATTCAAATAGGTTTATAAGACCAAATTTGATGCAAAAAAAAATGTTGAAAAGTACAAGGCAAGGTTAGCAGCAAAAGGTTTTGCACAAGAACATGGAATTGATTATAATGAAACATTTTCTCCAGTTGCTAGACTTGATACTGTTAGAATGGTTTTAGCAATCACTGCTCAAAATAATTGGAATGTATATCAAATGGATGTCAAATCAGCTTTCTTGAATGGTTTCCTAGATGAAGAAGTGTATGTGAAATAGCCACCAGGTTATGAAGTGCATGGACATGAAGAAAAAGTCTACAGATTGAAGAAGGCCCTTTATGGTCTCAAGTAAGTACCAAGAGCATGGTATAGCAGGATTGATTCATACATGACAAACAATGGATTCAACATAAGTAATAGTGAGCCTACATTGTACACAAAAATCAACAAAGGTCAGATTTTCATTGTGTGTTTGTATGTTGATGATTTGATTTTCACTAGAAATTTGTCTATAGACACATTTAAATCAGTAATGAAGAAAGAATTTGAAATGACAGATTTGAGATTAATGAAGTACTTTCTGGGCATAAAAGTTGTATAATCAGAGAAGAAAATTTTTATTTGTCAAATTAAATATGCAAAGGATGTGTTAAGGAGGTTTAATATGTTGAATTGTAAACCAACACCTACACCAGTTGCTACATGGACCAAAATTAGCAAAGAAGACAAAGGGTCTAATGTTGATTCTACAACATTCAAAAGACTAGTTGGTAGTTTGATGTATCTTACAACTACAATACTAGATATCATGTATGGGGTCAGTTTAATCTCTAGATTCATGGAGTCACCAAAAGACTCACATTGGCAAGTTGGAAAGAGGATATTGAGATATGTGGTAGGAACAATAGAATATGTAATTTTATATTCCACAACTAATGATTTTAGTTTGATTGGTTATACTGATAGTGATTTTGCAGGTAGCATTGATGACAGGTAGAGTACTTCTGGACATGCCTTTCTTTTAGGAATATGTGTGGTCACATGGGCATCCAAAAAGCAACCTATAGTGACACTTTCATCAGCGGAAGCAGAGTATGTAGCAGCCACATCAGCAGCATGTCAAGCAACTTGGATGATGAGAGTATTGAAAAATTTATTACAAGCATAGGAGTCTACACCAACCTTTTGTGACAATAAATCAACAATTGCATTATCAAAAAATCATGTTTTTCACAAGACGAGCAAGCACATTAATACAAGATTTCATTTTATCAGAGAGTTAGTAAACAATGGAGAAATCCATCTAGAGTTCTGTAGATCTGAAGACCAATTGGCAGATATATTCACAAAGGCATTAGCAAAGGAGACCTTTGATTATCTAAGACAAAATTTTGGCATTGTAAATACTGAAGTAGTTAGTGGTATAAATTAAGAGGGAGTGTTAGAAACTGAGGATTAACAGGGGATAATTTCTCCAATTTACACTTAACTGCTTGTTCCACCTTCGTCTGCTATCCGCTCCTTCTCATGCACAACAGTTAGAGATCAATTAGTTCAAACAGTTAAACAACAGTCTTACTCCTTGCTCAGTTTGTATACAGTAGCAGTTGAAGTTAGTTTTAGATTAGTTAAGGATTAGTCTATTTTCAGTTTGATTTGCCAAGAAAATATATTTAAATATCTCTTGGGCGCAGTATTGTAATAGCAAGATCAAGAAGATCAAGAGATTCAAAAAAATCAATAAAATTCTTGTTTTCAGCATTGCCGTAGCAATCTGTTTTGTCTCTGTTCTATTTTATATTTTTATATGTTCTTATTTTCTCTTTCATCCTCTCCCTTGATTGAGGAGAATAAATTTCTTTCCATTGTGTTTGAGCTATTTGCATCCATTGATGTTACAGATTCTATTAGGCTTAAAGGACAATTGAAAAAAATACCAAATGATATATATCCTTCAATAAATTTAGAAATTGTAATAATGGCTGAGTTAGGTCACTCACGTCTGACAAAAGCTTCAACGCGATTTATCCAAAAACATTGCAAATTATCCAGAAACAAAAAAACCTAATTTCTTTTCAGGATTTTTCAGAAGCTGTGTTGTAATATTATGCACTGTGAAAGCTTAATCACTCATATATAATGCAGTTTATCCAATAGCAATTGTAGCTAGTGATATGGATGAGATAGCTCATTCAAACATCAAATTACAATGTAATTTATCATAAAATACATCGTAGCTTATCCAGGAATTATGTACTTTTAATGATGAATGAGATAGCTCACTAGGGATGCTGGGAAAATCCTAAAATACAGTTTATCTAGAAACAAACTGAAAAAAGTTTTGATCGGCACAAGATGAATTTTTGGTAGAGGTTTAATAGGGATCCAATTTTTGTAGAGTAAAGGGGGAAATTGTTTTCAGGGTGAGTATGTATTTTATGATAAAAATTAAAACTGAGAATATGGATAAAAGATAAAGAGGAAAGGTTAATGTTATGATATTATCAAAGTTTTTTTTGTTTAAATGATGTTGAGGATTTTATGGTAAACATATTGTTTATATAAATTAAGATTGAGGATAGATCAAAATAAGAGGGTGGTTATGTATTTTATAATAAAAATTAAAACTGAGAATATCGATAAAAAAATAAAAGGAAAGGTTGAAGTTATGTTATTATCAAAGTTCTTTTGTCTAAACCATGTTGAAGATTGTATGATAAATATATTGTTTATAAAAATTAAAATTGAAGATATAAATCAACATAAAAAAGAAAGGTTAAAATTATAATATTATCAAAATTCTTTTATTTAAATAATGTCAAAGATTATATTGTTTATAAATCAAAATTAAAAATATGGATTAAAACAAAAAGAAATATTAAAATTATAATACTACCAAAACTTTTTTGTTTAAATAATATCAAAAATTCAAAAATTGTAGGATAAATACATTGTTTATAAAAACCAAGACACAGAATATTGATTAAGACAGGAGAAAAGGTTAAAGTTAAGATATTAGCAAAGCTCTTTTGTCAAAACGATGCTGAAGATTGCATGGTAATAGTAATTATTATTGATGATGTGAACGTTAATTGCATAAGAAATACATGGCAAATAATGGAGGCGGTGGCAAATACAAGATTAGTTCTAAATTAGTGCAGACAAAACAATGGGTGCAAAATGGTCCATTGATGAGGAGTTTATCACATTTGGATGTCGCCACAGACGTTTTAAATTAGTTGGTGAATATTTGATATACTACGCATAGTTTTATAAGAGTTGGTTAGGGCATTTGCCTCTTGACCAAGAGGTCGTGTGTTTTGAGTTCCATATTTTAGGGACCAATTGGGAGCTCGAGGTTGGGTATGGTAGATGATAAATAACTCCAAAATAAATTGGTGAATAGGTTTATATGGCTGTGATATTTCTTTTGTTCACAATTATGAGTGATCTAACCATTGTTGATATATTTTATATGTGTGTGTTAAATAGATATTGTATTAATATTTGTGTATTTGTAAAAATATATGTTGAAGAGGATGGGTGCATTTTTACTTAATGAAGATCAAGGTGCATTTTTATTTAACGAAGATCACTAAAAAAAATGGAAATGATAAAATATTTATGACATAAATTTTTATATAAAGAAGATTGACAAAAAGAACCAAAAGTGACAAGGTACTTGTGGTATAGAGCCCAAGACTCATGAGAAAAGAAAGAAAAAGGTTTAGGGAGATGATAAGAAAGGAGGAAAACCATAAGAAGTGTCTCAATATACCAATAACATATAATTTGTACCACTATTTAAAAAAAAGACAAGCATATTAAATGTACATAAAATAATATTTCGTAAATCACTTGATTCCATTTTCAGGTGTCCATATGTTTCCACACCTTAAGGTTTCTCTATGTTAAATGGTATTTTATTTCACATTTCAGTGTTTAATATTATTTTATGCATACCATGTGTGTGTACAAAAGTATTTTGTTAGATTCCAAAGTGCCTTCGTATGGATATCCAAATACGCAACTCTATACATACATACATACATACATTTCAGAACTAAAAATATCACTTTTATGCACGTATACATTGTAAGAAACCACAAAGTAGAGAATACTCACACATAGACACACACATATATGTATACATACATATATATATGTCCACCCTTTTATATATATATATATATATATATATATATATATATATATATATATATATATATAGAAGGGTATAAACTAATACACTTCAGAACCAAAAATATCACTTTTATGTGCATACACATAGTAAGCAACTAGAAAGTAGAGAATACACACATAAACACATGTGTATACACACACACACACACACACACACACACACACACACACATATACATGTCTCTATGTATGTGTGTATTCTCTATTTTGTGGATGATTGCTATGTGTATGCGCATAAAAGTGATATTTTTGGTTCTAAAGGGCATTAGTTTATACCCATTATATATATTTTTATCATTATTTAAGTGATGCAGAGATCAAACTTACAGAGGTCATAAATTTTGATCTGTAACTCCATTTGAGCTCTCGCTTATGCCAAAATGATTGTCTTGAAATATTTAATTCAACCATAACAAGCTCTATCTGATTACATATTTTTAGAACTCTTCAGAGACTATATGTACGCATATAAGAGTTTAAAAATACATTTTAATATTTTTTAGGATTTATTTAATTTTAGAAATAATAGATTTTTGTACCCAAAGATGAGTTTTAATTGAAATTCATCCATTAGATTAATTTCAGTATTTTGAATATATGTGAAGAGTTTTAGTCCCATCTAAACTTGTATGCAAACCTTACTAAAAATAACAGTTATAAAAGTGTTAGAAAATGAAAGTTACTAAAAATAGCAATTCTATAAAAATTGTATGGGTTAATTAGCTTTAAGTAGATTTTGATTTATTTATATTTTTTAATTATGTATGTCAACTCTAATTTTGAGTTGAGATTTATTTAAAGACTCTTATGTAATATTTTATTCATTTAATGGAAATCAATATAGAAGTTTGCTTTCATGTAAATTTTGAGTTTATGTCTATTGTTATTATTATTTAGATTTATTTAAAGACTCTTATGTATTATAAAATAGTTATAATAACTAAAGAGAAAGCTATAATAAAGTAACGAGAAGTATACATTAGCACAAGATGTCATAACAATGTCAAATATATTTAAATAATGAGACTTTTTGATGGTTTAGTTGAGGGAAGAAAGATTTCCAACATAAGCCTATAACATGTTGAATTAAAAAAAATTAGGTTGTGAAGAATTCTGAATAAAATCAATGAAAATGATTATGATATGCATTTAATATATAGTTTTGATATCTTTCTAGTATTATATGGTGAATGGGAAGAAGATGAAGAAATAGATTGGAAGCAACAGGTACCAAAGAAGAAGAAATAAAAGATAGCATAGGTTCTAGATGAGAAAATAGTGCACACTAGGCAAGAAAGTTATATAAAGTATTTGGTATAGTGGAAAGGATTAAAAAAGGAAGACAACACTTTGATTCATAATGGGAACTAAAAAATATTGACAATAATAAATGGTAGGGCTTTAATCAAGACAACTCGTAAGATACGGGTTATTTTCAACCAAAGGAGAATGATGTAGAGACAAAAATTTTGAAGATCATAACTTTTTATCTATAAAACTATTTGACTTCTCATTTGTGCCAAAACAACCATTTCAAAAAAAATAATTCATCCATAACTAGATCTATCTGATTAGAGATATTTTTAGAACTTTTATGATACCATACATGACCATTTGAGTGTCCAAAAAATGCATTTTAATATTATTTTAAGTTTTTTCTATTTTTAAAAATATCATATTTTTGTACCCAAACATGAACTTCAGTTGAAATTCATCCATTAGTTCAATTTTAGTTTTTAGAAGATAAGTGGATATTTTTAAGCCCATCTGAGTTAGCATGTAAAACTTATTAAAAATACTTTTTGAAAATTTGCTAAAAGGTAAAAGCTACTAAAAGCAACAATTTTATAAAAATTACATGGGTCAGTTAACTTTAGATAGATTTTGATTTATTTGAGAATTTTAATTATGCATGCCAACTCCAATTGAAAGTTGAGATTTATTTAAAGACTCTTGTGTAATAATTTATTAATTCAATGAGAATCAACAGAGAAGTTTGCTTTCATACAAAGTCTCAGTTTATGTCTATTGATCTTTTTTCTTAGCTAGTATGTATTTTCATCATTGAGATGGGTTAGCAAAAAAAAGAAAAAGAAATTGTTGAAATATGAAATAAACTACCATTTGACAAAGGTAGAATGATGAAATAGAGCTAGACATCCTATACAAAATAAGCCTATAAATTTGAATAAAAATTTAATTCATTAGGAATAAAATTTGGGCATGTTATCAATCATGGGCCTCCAATCCCTATCGTCATGAATGCTATGTGTACAGAAACATAGATGATGATCAAAGTAGAAAGAATAATAAATTTAGAAAATGGTTTAACCCCTTGTGATTTGACAAAATCACATAAAATGTAGGGAGAAATGGAACTCAAGTATGATAAAAATAAATCACCCCTGTAGGGAAATTCTATAATAAAAATCATGTATCATTAGTAAATATCATAGCATTGTAGGATATACAGATCACATATTAATATAAAAAATTTGCATGTTATATATCATCCTATAATGGCATAAAGTGGTGTCCTAAAGGAATTGGCCCATTATAGTTTTAAATTTGATTGAGCATGTAGAGTAGTGACTTATGAATGGTATTGATTTATTTATTTATTTACCATATCATATAAAAAGTGAAAAAAAAAACTCGTTAGATTACATTATACATATGTGACTAGAACTTGAGAGGGACTTGGTACCCTGGGGATATGAAGATGATTTTTGGCAAACTATTTGGATCATTTGAGGTTAATGATTCACCCTAGATGAGGAATCGAGGTTGGTAAGTTGTTTTAATCCTAATTTTTATAATTTGGTCATAATGTGTGTGTATGTATATATATGTGTGTGTGTGTGTGTGTGTGTGTGTGTGTGTGTGTGTGTGTGTGTGTGTGTGTGTGTGTGTGTGTGTGTATATGTATATATATATATATATATATATATATATATATATATATATATATATATATATATATGTATATATATATATATATGTATATATATATATATGTATATATATATATATATATGTATATATATATATATGTATATATATATATATATGTATATATATATATATATATGTATATATATATATATGTATATATATATATAGACCATATTATAAGAATTAGGCTTAAAATGAGAGTGTTTTAAAAAACATATATGGAAAATGGGAGTGTTTTCCCCTAGTTTTAGATTTATGCACCTCTAGTATGAACACCATATTCCTACAAAATTTATACATTCATTGTCACAATTCTTTTTAAAATTTATGACACCTACAATAAAAAAATTGATACTGAAAAATATATTATATTATAAAAAAACTAATTTTTATCATCATTTATTGTGATACAATGTATCATATGTCTATGGGAATTATGTTATTCTACTATTTTAAATAAAATACATGCACTACATATAGAAAAGACAAAGTGGGTGCATCTTAAAAATATTGTCCTAGGCCATGTAACAAGCCTACTTGTGATGTGATTTGATCACTCTATGCTCACTTATTTGGTTAAGCTATAAAATAATGACACCTACACATTTTTGATGTCGATAGGGGAGATTATTATCACATTAGATTATTTATGGAATATTTTGAGCCTTCCTATGAGGGGGAGATAAAATAGAGTGGAGATACTTGGTGAGATGGAGAATTCACTACCTCATGAGTACTATTTGTGGAGTGCTAGATATGTTGATGATGGATTGTATATATTGAGGATTTACAAAGATAAATCATGGCACACCAAGTATATGGTTAAATTTTTTAGTTCCATTTCAATAGTTGACAAATGAGATGTGTCTTATTGTAGTCATATAAAATGTAAAAATTGGTAACTTGAGTGTGGATAGTGACACCCAACCCATAGTTCCTTCTTGCTTGTTTGCATAACCCTCATAGGCATCTTTTCACTAATTACTAGTCATCCATAGCCTTCCAAACTTAATCTTAGCTTATCCAAACTGCTATTTCCATGACTAATCCATTCCCAAGGCCTTGTCAGCTCAAGACAATAGTGACACACTTGGAATACAACACCAGTGCCACTCCTATCTACTTTTAGTGCTCTTGTCCAAATGTTTTTTTGGCCCCATTGGTCAGTTTCTTCTAGTTCCCCATCCTTCTCCTTGTCGACCTAATATGAGTACATTCAATCCATGACTAATAGATCCCTATAAAAACCCATTCCAAGATCATTTGGAAAGGGTTGTCAATTATAACTAAGCAAGCAAGAATACAAACAAGACAACTTAAGCAATCTTCCCTATTCTCTGCATACAACTAGCTAGTACACTTAAAAGCTTATCCAAATCCTTACACCAATCCCTAACCACCTCAAGCATATCTAGTTTAGAATTTTGAATATTCATACACTCTATTGCACAAAGCACATCAAGTGGGATAACTACATATGGATTGATCCCTTTTTGAAATATTTGTATGTAAGCAGCATGCCCACACAAGGGGTGTGGATACACATACAGTGATTCTTATACATAATAACACCCCCCCATCTTTCTCAAAATTGGTCAAAGCACAATATAGTATAGGTTTTAAATATAAAATATTCTCTACAAGGAGCTCTATAGACTTTCAGCTATCAAAACTTCATAGACAAGGTCACACAGGCATAACAAGTAAAACCTAAAAAGCTTAGATCTCTTGGACAATAGTAGCAGAGGTGGATTCCAGTTCTAGTGCCACTCATGTCCACTTTTGGTGCTCCTTTCCAATCATAAAGTGAAGGTTATATCATATTTTTTGATAGTGTTCTAGTCTTGCACAATGAATCTCAGACCTTGTCTTAGCCATATCAGTCAGTTTTTAGCTAAGTCTTATTTTCTCCCTCTTATTACTATTTTTAGAAAGGTCAAAATTGCAATCTAATTTACACATATTAGTATCTTAATTATTTCATATTTATTTACTAATTTTACTAATTATAACCTTTAACTAAATTATGAATAATACATCAATATTCCCAAATAGGTTAAATCACTTATTCATATATACTCCATAACATAGCACATCATATGGAAGAGAGGAAGACCATATATACTCACAGGTATTCTACATGGTTACTGTGTACACACAAATATTACATAATAAAACACTTTTAGAAAAAAATTATAATGCAAAGACCTATACCTATATATATGCTCTCATACCCAAAGTTCGATCAGACTTATTTGCCTTTTGTGACCTTTTGGCCTTCTTTTGATTGTTAGATTTCATTTTGTGTGAGTTATTTACTTTAAATTTTGGTTTTTATTCTTGTGTGATGAAATTATAGGTTCTCATAATGTAACTATCATGGTCTGTGATGACACTATCATTACCATGACATTTACACCATGTTATTTTCATAAACTGCCATGATGAATACATTACATAAATAGTTATTCCATTGAATATTGTGGCGGTTTATATTATCCAAACTTTAGCTACCATATGATAGGGCCATAAACATCTTCCTCTTTCAATGCATATTATCATAATTTAAGGAAATTTTGAAAAAATTAAGGTAATGGCCTATTTTAGTCTTGTGCTTGTCTAATCAGTTCATGTCATGTTTCAAGAGGTTTAAGTGATGTTAGGGGTTTAAGATATCATTTTAATTCATATTTCATGTGTCAAGGTCATTTCATCCTCTCTTTAGTCTATAAAAGTTCCCAAATAGGTTTCATGTTATGTTCAAGGTCGATTAGTCATGTTTTAAACTCTTCTACATGTCACTTGCATATGTGAAATTGTAAAAAATAACTCTAAGACCCAAAAAAGGGTGAAAACCACATAGAGAGGTATTTTTGAATATGAAGAATTATATAGCATTAAGGTTGGTAGGAAATGATGGTAAGTCAATTTCAAAATAATGATAAGTAGTTACAAGTGATTTTCAAAACTTAAAAGAAGCTTGCCATCCACTTGTACAAATAAAGAAGGTTGATTTACAGGTGTATATGCATGGAAGGTTTCATGTTAATATCACATATGTCAAATAAATTATTTTGAGGAAGTTATAGGTCTTAAAAAAACAAAAAAAATACTCTATCTCTCTCTCCCTCTATCCCCCCCCCCCCCTCTCTCTCTCTCTCTCTCTCTCTCTCTCTCTCTCTCTCTCTCTCTCTCTCTCTCTCTCTCTCTCTCTCTCTCTCTCTCTCGATAAGCTCACAATGACCAAATTCACATGATTGGTCTATAAAACATAGAGATAGATGGGACCTGATACTTTTACCAAATGAATAGGTCCTAATTTTATTCAAATACATTTACATAATTTCATATTGGTTTCCCATAATTTATGAATTATTTCTAATACTAGGAGGTGGTCTTAAACCCTACATAAACCCCATATGCTTAGTTTTTCTTCTTGAAATGATAATTTGACACTAGATGGAGGCATGGGATAAATTTAATAGGATTTAGAGTGTATAAAAATCCATCTCAAATGTTTTTAAAAGTTCTACTTCACATGTGTGAGCTCAAGTTGACAAGAAAACTCCACTTTTACATAGTTTTCAGGCTAAATGTCATGGTCTCTTGATTGCTCTAGGGTTTTCAATAGTTAAAAAAATGTGGATTAAGGTATCCCACCATATTTTAACTATATTAAATGTATGTATAGGTTCATTAATTTTTATCCATTCCCAATCCACACTATCAAACTTCTCAATATGAAGGCAACCTCCAGGTTCTTACTAGTACATCAATCATCAATGTGCAAATAAAGCTTTGATATTTTGAGGGTCTTAAGTTGAATGTAAAGAAATATAGATTTTTATTATAGTGTGTTGGATTTATTTAAATCCATCCAAATCTCTTCAAATCAGTATTAATTCTTACAAAGTTTGAGGAAGTCATGCTCTCATGATCCACCAAAAGATTGTGTACCCTGCAAGTTGGAAAGAAATAAGATCTTAGTCATGAATATATAATACCAGTGGATTGAAATGGTTATATATTAAATTAAATGATATATTATATCATTAATAACCCTATAAAATGACTGGTTATTCCAATTTCATCCCTTCTACATAATATAAAGTGGGTTTAGCCTAAAGATTGTATATAGGTCTACTAAACACAGAGGTGAGTTGAAAGAGTAACAAATGATGCATCATAATGATATATGAATTTCATGACCTCATGAAATAGGTTTAATGGTAGTAGATAAGTCATATAAGGGCTGATATGATTATAATAGATATTTAAAAGAGCTTTAAGCAATGAAAATGCAGCCCTACAGGTTTGTAGACCTATAGGTCTCATTTTCACATGAAATAAAATGAGTCTTAATTGGAGTATGAGGTTCGAGGGTGAAAATAGGTGTGGGAGTCATGTGAAAACACTATGGATAGGTGTAAAGGAATATAGAGGACAACTATGTCAATAAATACCTATTCTTGACCTCTAATCAAACCTTAAGCTTAAACCTCTACCTATAGTCAGGGTTGTTTCTAGCCAATGTGAGTAGAAGATCATATAGTGAAATAAATGAAGTTAGATAATGATTAAAATAATCCATTATAAGTATGATAAACATCATAGATAATTGAAAACACCCTCTTACAATGATAAAAGTGCTCACAAGGTGATTGATCATGGCATTATAAAGGAGAAGAGGTCTAATTCGACCAAATAAGCCTAAGAGGTCATACACAATAATGTGTGTATTTTATCAAAAAGAATCATGAAAATTTTAGTTGAATTGATGTGTTAAGAATATTTCAAAGGTATGATAAACATCAAGGAAATATTTTAAGGTGTTTGGATGCCCTGAGATGAACAAAAGGTACCAAAAGAAGGCTACTAGGGTCAAATTTTCTAAACTAACCACAAACCCTCAAGACAATAAGTATTATATTGCAAAGATCATGGAGTAAAATACCCATTTGGGGTCATTAAAAAACTTTGAATATATTTATATAGATATAAAATAAGTATCTCAAACCAAAAATAAGTATCTTATGCCCTGTTTTGCTAAATTGATCTCTCTCGAGTTCATAAATAAACATCAACACCTAAGAAGGCTTTATTTTCCACATGTGAACTCTATTGAGAAAGTTCATGGAATAATTTTTAAATTAAATATATTATGTAGGTCTTCATACTCCATTCCTATGGTACTAATTATTTAATTGAATACCTACATGCTATAAACCAATGTTAAGAGTGTGAGGTACTCATAAACTGCTTAAGTGAGCCTAAAAGGTTCCCAAACATTGCTAAGATGTCTCTTGAAAACCTACATGGTGATAAAATATCCTATGGTTAGTTATTAGGGATTATTCCCTTAAATTTTCATGCATTAGTTCTCAGTTTAATGGCTTCATCTTTATGAACCATTTCCAAGATTGTAAAGTACTCTCAGGCTGCCAAGAAGCCTTCTAGTGACCCAATGATAGAGATATACCCTCAAATATATTCATATATAATGTTTTAAATTTTAATAAAGAGTATTACCTTCATGGACCTCATGTAAACTTGACTGAGTCATTGGTTGGCATGTGGGAGAGCCAAATTGTACAGAATTTCCCTAAAGGCATAGTTGTAGACCCATTTGTGAGTATACAGGGTAGGGAATGGTTTCCAAATCAAGAAAAAATGCCTATAAATCCTAGGTAGAGACCCTATAACCCATATTCACCTTTAAAATATCACTTAAGAGGGTGTATAATCCATTCAAGTCACTAAGTTATGTAAAAAAGGGGAGAAAAACACTATTTTACTAGCCAAAAAGCTATGCCATAATATTATAGAATACAAAAGGAGAGATCTCTTATATAATAATGAGTTATCCCATGATTTTTTAGGCCTCAATATACCATAATAAATTAATATTACTTATTAAATTCTTGAAAAACCACTTCAATTTCCTCTCAAGCATGGATAAGCACTTAGGCTAGGAGTTTGGCCATTCCTTCATTCACCCATCTGTATAAGGTTTCATAATCCAAAATTTGACATAAAAAATGGTCAAGGGGTATTAAAAGTGAATCAAAAATTTATTTGGTGTTTCACTTGTGTCAGTATTGATTAGAGAAAAAACTCAGTTTCTAAGGCTAGAGGCCTAATTGAAGACTAATTGGAGAGAGAAAATAGGTGGATAAGTATACTTTCACTTGATGTCAGGTCATTAAATTTTGGAAATTTTTTTAAGGGAATACTAGATACTCAAAACTATGTTTAGTTTTCCAAAAAAATTGTGGATTATTATACACAAGGATCTTTGTGTGTTTTGAGGGCTACAAGGAATTGAAGACAAGTATAGGCTTTAGGCATAAAATTAATTCTTTGTGAGTGTTTAATGAATCCAAAGGGGTTAAAAAAAATTGGTTAAGACTAAGATAGGGATTTCATGGAGAGGATTTTGAGTCATGAAAATGAAAACAAAATTTTGAGCCATTTGGACAAGAGAGACATAGTAAGACCAAATGGGTTTCAAGACACCTAAGGAATTATGTCAATGATCATCACTACAACTTTAGTATGATGAATCCTAAAGGATATGTAAGGTGTTATGAAGTATAATAAAGGGAATTTAAATTTGATGACTAATAATTCCATTTTCAATCCTCATAACCCAAGATAGGTAGCTTTTGAATGGATGATGAATCATGGAAGAAACAAAGACTCTTATGCCATTTAGAAGAGGAATCATTGTCAAGGAAGCATCACATGTCTTTGAATATATTATGAAACTATTATTTAATCTCTTTCTTTATTTTAACTCCTACTTGACATTTTTCATCACTCTCTCCTATGCCCTTTCTCTCTCCCTCTCTCATTCTCTATAAATGCAGCCTTGTTTGGATTTATGTAAACCTTTTGGTTGGATATGGTGAAGCCCTTTTCAACTAAATTCTTGTACTATGACTCAAAATAATGAATGAATCTAAATCTTGCCTCCTCACATTATTTTAACTAGTGTACTTGTGTGATTGTTGATGAATTCTAGTAGTAGTAATTGTACTCTCTTTCATTTGTCCTTTCCTACTATTTGCAAATGGATTATCGTCTTGCAAGTCACATGGTGAGTTTGATGTTGTTTTTCATAGTTTAAAAGTGGATTTTTAGTCATTAGTGTCTTATTTATACCTTTTTACTACCCCATAATTTAATGCATTCTCAAATACCTCTATGTTGAAACACTCAGACTTGAAGGTCCTTATTTAAGAAGTATAATCAAATTCAACCCTGATGTTTATTTTTTTAGTACATGATAGTCAAGTGAAGGGTGTTGTTTTGGTATGTCACCGCCTTAGAATAGGTTATATTTCATGTCTTTTCTCTCCACTTTCCTTTGCAATAAATTAGTATAATGATCCTAAATGATACATCAAGGGGAGAGAGCCCTATAATCTAGAGGTTTAGTCTATCTAAAGTTCACCCATAGCCTAAGACTAATCCCATTATATATCCAAATTGAGAGGAATTGAATCACCCTCTCAAGGGTGAAAATTTGAGATATAAAAATTATGACATGCCTGATGGTAATAGATTACATCGATTGAATGAATTTTTTGTGTTATCCTTCAATACATTAGCCTTCGGAGGTAACAACTCAAGCACCAATGGTAACTCAAAATAAATATTAGCTAGTATAGATAGTCAAAGTGCCTCAAAAATAGAAAATTGGTATGTATCAATATTCATATGATTAAAATACTTATTGTGTACCTTCGTATTAGTCTTTTAAAGTTAATTTTGTTCATGTTTTCTCTTCAAGTAACCCTTAAATCTCTACCTACAAAGTTTAACATCAGCCCACTTATTTCTCTAATCAACCTTCTCAAAGCTATGATGTTCCTTCTTCACTCTTACTCAAATTTAAACAACCTGTACTAGACCTTGTAAAGTGAATGATAAGGACTGATACAAAATTATAACATGGTGTAGATTCTCCTATCTATCCTATTCAATAAGTTAATGAGCTCTTCTAAGTATTTTGGATAGTATGGGCAAGTGTTGAGAAGGAATATCACCCAATCAATGAGAAACTATAGGTTAAGAAGATAATGCACTTATTATAATATAGGTTCATGAGATGGGAGTATGTAAAATCCCAATTCAATCAGTCATATATACCTCTTCCTATTCAAATTCAACCTTCCTTTACTCCAAATATCCTCCAAGCTACAATACAAGATCAAAATAAGCTCAATAAGCCTCTTAATGAGTCCACTAGATCTGAAATCCCAAATTATAAGACTTATACTACCCAAGATATACCTATATCCATTCCAAATCTACTCACCATTCCTCAAGATCCATAGACCATTCCACCTTGGAGGCATTCTTGGACCATGAATGCTAATTATGTCGTGCCTATCCTAGAGAATGAATCTTCTCTTATTCCTATCCAATGTCAAGAGAGAGAATAGGTTGTAAAATTCACACCAAAAGGTCTCCTAAGTTAGAAGGAGGTCTTTAATATGCAAAATCAATAACAAGAGAGAGGAATAATGTTATACTTCAAGTCAATAAAACCTACAAGACTATCTATTCATTCATCTACCATTCATGTTACATTTATCCAAGGAGCATCTAATCAACCTAGTTTTCCTAAAATACCAACTTGGAAAGATAATATAGTGGGTTTTCAAAAATATAATCAAGTTTATTTCCCTCTTACCCTCTCCTTTTGTGAAGGATATTAAAAGGATAACTTTTCAAAAAATAATGAAAATGTTGTGGATGTAGGTGAATCTCAGGAAGGTTTGGTAGAGAGTGATTCTAGTGGTCATGAAGAAGATATCATTATTATCACTCCCCTTGGTGGAGAATAAAAACAACGAGCTTTCAAGGATGAACATAAGCCTCTAACTTTTAGCCAATAGTTGGAAAACTTTCTAGAGTTCACAAATGATCATATGGATCAACTTGAATGGTATGGCTTTGATTCTGATGAATAAGAAATAAAATAATGCTTGATAAAATAAAAGAAACATGAGGTTGTATATCTAAATTAGACAAATGAGCTTCCATTATTCATGAAGGAAGAGCATCAGTCTAGCCTTGATGAATAGAAAGATGATTATATAGTAGTTGAACAAATTTCAGCTAAACATGAGTTGATGCAACTTGAAGAAGATAACTTGCAGCCATGCCATGATCTTGTTGATGAGTTTGAAGTGTTTGATCAGCTTGTTATTTTTCAATAGAAAGGTAAGGTTAGTATTGATCTTATTATTCTTTCAAATACTAAAGAATAATCTACCTTTTGGGAAGAATACAAATTTTTTTGCTCTAGTCTAGATGGTAAACCTATAGTCCATAAGGAGAATGATAATGATGTGACTTTGTCCAATGAGCATGATGAAGAGATGCATGAGAAATATATTGAAGAGAATATCATGATTGATGACCTTATTGAACCTTATAGACAAGTACAAGGATGTATTGAATATTATTGGAACTCCTATTTGAACATGTTCAAGGAATTTGAAGATCTTGGTAAGCTAGGAATACAATAGGAAGATGTTGATGAAGAGTTCAAGACTCTTATCAAGCCAATAATATTGATCAAAAATCACAAAGAGATTAAATTTGATGATTATGACACTCTTCAAGATGATAAAGAGGAAAATATGCTATCTATCCAAGAAAAAAGTGATATTGAAGATTTTCTTAATGATATGGCAAGAAATTTATTTCAAAATGACAGCTCTCTAAGTGAAGGTTTTTAAAAGATCAAGAAGGAGAATTATATTGATGAGGAAATAATGGTATTATTTAGTCCAATCTAAAAATATTATAATGAGTATGACTTTGTCTTTGAATCACATATTCAACTAATGGACATGGGAATGAAGCAAGAAGGAATGATTACTGACCACAGAGATCTTGCATGATAATCATGTTAGTAAAAATGAAGAATGATACATCAAATGATAAAATCAAAGGACAAATTGTTATAAAATATTCCTCATCTCATAATGAAACTGATCTAAGATGCTTTCCATTTGACCTTGGAGGATGAAGATATGTAAGTTGGTTGTACATAGTAGTTTCATGTATTGTTTTCCATAAGTGATTGTTAGCACAAGTTATGTGTGTTATTTAGTCTAGATTTCTTTGATTTGTGTGTTATTATTTTCTTTTGTGTGTTTTGAGGTCAATTAATTTGTATTTTCTTGTTCAAGGTCCCATTTAAGGTCTTAGTTTGAGTGAGAGATGACTCCATACCCAATGGATGGACTAGGCAACTAGTCTAATATGCTTAACAAGTAAGCATCCCTGGGAAACCACAAAATATGTTAGCCAAATTTTGGCTACCATAGGAGAGGGAAATAAAATTATTCCTTTTGAAATGAATATTATCATATTTTAAGTTAAATTTTAAAAAATTAAGGTAGTGACCTATTCTAATCTAATGCTTGATTGGTCACTTCATGTCATGTTTCAACAGGTTCAAGTGATGCTAGAGGTTTAATATGTGTTGTTAATTCATATATAATGTGTTAGAGTAATGTCATCCTCCTTATAGTTTGTAAAAGTGTCCATTTAGGTTTCATTTTATGTTCAAGGTCAATACTTCATGTTTCAAACTCTTCTACATGTCATTTAAATGCTTAAAATTATCAAAAATCACTCTAAAACCCAAAAAAGGGTGAAAAAAACATAGATAGATAATTTATAATGAATTATGAAGAATGATATAAAATAAATTTTATAAGGAAATGATGATAATTCAATTCCAAATGATAATAAGAAGTTAAAAGTGATTTTCAAAGCTTAGAAGAAGATTGCCATCCACTTGTATGGATAATGAAGACCAATTTGTAGATTTAGATGTATGGAAGGGTTCCTCTTCATATTCCCTAGGCCAAATCCATGATTTGGATGAATTTATAGGTCTCTAAAAAAAACACTCTCTCTCCCATTGCTCCCTTTGCAAGCTCTCAATGACCAACTTCACATGCTTGGTTTGTACAATAAAGAGAGAGATGGGAATCAAGACTTTTAAAAAAGGAGGGGGTCCTAATATCATTCAAATATATTACCATATTTTTTTATATTGGTGGCCCCTTGCTTATAAATAATCGGTAAGACCAAGAGGTGTCTTAAACCCTACATAAATCCATATGCTTAGTTTTTCTTAATGAAATTAAACTTTGAGATTGGTTGGACACATGAGAGAAATTGGATAGGATGTAGAGGGTATACACATCCATATCACATGTTTTTCAAAGACCCACTTGGCATGTGTGAGCATAAGTTCACAAGAAAAAATCACTTTTGCATACTTTTCAAACTAAATGTCATGGTCTCTTGATTGCTCTAGGGTTTTCAATAGTTGAAATAATGTGGATAAAGGTCTCCCACTATAATTTTCACTACATTAAATGTACGTATAGGTCCATTAATGGTTCTCCATGCTCAATCCATAGCCACAATCTTCTCAACATAAAGGTAACCTAAAAATTCTTACAAGTGCATCAATCATCAATGTGCAAATAAAGCTTTGATATTTTGAGAGTCTTGAGTTGCATATAAAGAATGATTTATGGTTTTCATAATGTGTTGGATTTATTCAAATCTCTCTAGATCTCATCAAATAGGTATTAAAACCCAAAAATATTGAGCAAGTCATACTCTCATCATCCACCAAAATATTGTGTATCCTGCAAGTTGGAAAGTAACAAGATTTTGGTTATGAATATCAAAAACCAGTGGAGTGAAATGGTTCTATATGAAAATAAATGATTCATTATATCCTTAAGAACCATATAACATGACTGGTTATTCTAATTTTATTCCCTCTAAGTAATATCCAATGTTTTTAGTCTGAAGACTATATATAAGTATGCTAAACACAGAGGTGAGTTGAAGGGGTAACAAATGTTGCATCATTAGTGATACATGAAGTTTATATCATCATGAAATAGGTTGAATGGTAGTAGATAAGTCATCTAATAGTTGAAATGATCATGATAGATATTTAAAATAGTATTAAGCAATGGAAATGCATTCCTACATGTTTGTAGGCATGTAGGTTTCATTTTCACATGAAATAAAATAAGTCTTTCTTGGAGTATGAGGTTAAAGTGTAAAATGAGGTGTGAAAACACTATGGATAGGTGTACAGCCATAAAGAGGATAAATATGTTATTAAATACATATTCATGACCTTTAAATATTTTATGAGGACATTCATGTGAAAACACTATGGAGAGGTGTACAGCCATAAAGAGGATAAATATGTTATTAAATACATATTCATGACCTTTAAATATTTTATGAGGACATTCATGTGATTGAGGAGAATATTCATAAAATAAAATTCTAATTATTTTAGTGTTCCTTTTCATTTTGTTTGATCTACTTATATCCATTGATATTAACAGATTATATTAAGCTTAAAGGACAATTGAAAAGCATACCAATGGATATTTATCCTTCCATAAATTTATAAATTATAATGATGGATAAGATAGGTCACTCATGTTTAAAAAAAACTTCAATGTGATTTATCCATAAACTATAACCTAATTTCTTTTCAGATTTGTTCAAAATAATTGCTATGATATTATACCCTGTGAAAGCTTAATCACTCATATATAATGTAGTCTATCCAATATAAATTGTAGCTAGTGATAATAGACAAGATAGATCATTTAAACATCAAACTACATTGTAATGTATCATAAAATACAATGTAGATTATTTAATAATTATGTAGTTGTAATGATGAATGAGATAGCTCACCAAGGATGCTGGGAAAAACCTAAAAATTAGTTTATCTATAAACAAACCAAATAATGTTTTGATAAGCACAAGATGAATTTTTGGTAGAGAAAATGAGGATCTAATTTTTGTAGAGTGAAGGGGGAAATTGTTTTTAGGGTGAGTATTTTATAATGAAAATTAAATCTAAGAATATGAATATGAAAAGAGAAAAGTTAAAGTTATGATATTACTATTGACTGAATTTGACCCCAAGTCAAATTGCTCACCCCCCTATAAATTTAAACTTGTCATGGTCTTGTGATGTTTTCATTTCATACCCTATATGGTCCTTAGAGTCTTCATTTAACCTTGTTATCATGGTTTAAGGTTAGTTTGGAGAAGTTAAAGTAAAGTCATGTTTTGGCCATATAGTGATTTAAGCATGTCATGAGGAAATATGTCATGGTCAAGTTGTGTCATAGGTTATTAGGGTTTGATTAATTTAATTTCATGTGTTAAACATATTTTTAACAACATTTCATGAAGTTTTGGAAAGTTTGGGGATCATTTGATAACTCTAAAATGTTGAAAATGAGTGAAAAAGGTGATTTTGGATAATATTTGTGTTTGTAAAAGTTGCCTAACTTAAAAATATGTAAATGACACATTATAAGGATCTTGGATAAGTTACGTAACTATTACATCTATCATCATGTCAAGTAACAATTAAGATTCTTGATTTTCAATGCTATTTTGAAGAGTTAGAAGAAGTGTGGACTCTTGAAGTCAATTGCAAGTGAAAAAAAAATTAGAATGTATTTTAGAATTATAAAAGTCATAAAATATCTTGGGAAGATGTTTCAAGCTCAACAATTGTAGAGATATCTTTCTCTATCCCATCATCTTTTTCACAAGCTAATGAAGGAAGATTTTAATCATATGGTACAGGTTGTACAAGTAAATTTGGGGGCTGGTATTTTGTAAAATGTTTGAAAAATATATGTGATTCCAATTTTTGGAATTGTTAATTGGATTTGTGATCTTAGTTTATGAACAATTTCTAAGAGCCTAGATTGCTTTTCGAGAGCTCAAAACCTCCTAGGCTGAGTTTAGAGTAACTCCATAAAAAAAATTTAATTTTTGGCAGCATGAAACTAATTAGAGTGTCTTTTCATATGTTTTTATATTCCTCACACACATTAACTCATCTTCTTGGCATGTGTTGATGTCTTTTTGGCATGAAAAATCTTTCTTGTGCATAATTTGAAGTGACTCATATTTTTTGAGTTTTTAATTTATATAGGTGATTTGGTACATTGGAATAGTTATTCATTGTATTCTAATATATTTTTAACCCATAAATACATTCCTAATCACTGAAGTATTCTATACAAGTCTCAAGTGGTCACTTCATTCACCATCTTGGACTCTATTTTCTGTGTTTGCATTTAGTAGGGTAATTTGATGAGTTTGATATGTTTTTTCAAGGATTTTGAGGTTGTGTTTTCATGTTATATGTTTTTATTTAATAAGGATAATTGTTTTTTATTCATATCAGTTCTTGTTCCATTTTCTAAGGCTTCAAAACTTAAACTTGTAGGCAGTCCTCACCCTATGCAACCCGCAAGTCTGCAAATTCAATTGAAATCCATGGTGTCAATGATTGTTAATGTTTGATGAAGTATAACCCTATCATGAGATCATATTGTTTTTATAGTTTGAAGAGGCTAACATCATATGAGAATATTTAAAATAATTGAGCCAAGTTATAGTTGGATGACAATCTAGTAGGCCTAAAATGTGTACCTACAGGACCCTGACTATGTAGACAATAAATACTGAGTTTGGAGATGCCTTTAAAGGTCCAATTATATGTTTAATTAAATAATAAATAACTTATAGTAAGGACTGGTCACTTTAATGTGGAACGACCTATTTCAAGAAGGCCAATTCCAAATCACATGTTCAGTCTTCCTAACAGTCACCTACATGCATGTGCAAAATTTTCCTTGATAGAGGTGTTGATGAAATTTGGATTTGAAGTTAAATAAAATAAAAAAGGGATCATACATCAACCAAAATAGATCAAAATATTTTAAGTATATTATGTTTGGTTTTAGAGGTCTAGAAATACTCACACATAGTCACATTCCTTCAATAACTACCTACAACCAGCCTAGTAGGACTTGGTCTTGAGACAGGGGATAAGGAGGAAATTGTAGAGTTTCAAGGTTTAAAATGATTTTTTAGACACTACCAATGGCATATCATAAGTTTTAAAAGGTTAAAAGTTAAAGCGAGGAGCCTAGAACATCTAAACTACAGACCTTTTCTAAATAGATATACATAGGTAGATACACTGACCTGTAGGCTTGTGTAGTAACTAAGGTTACTTAAAAATATTGAGAAAAAAATGTTTATATATGTAGAGGATAAATTGAAGATTAGGTTTCTAAGTGACTAGAAGAGAAGAGACCAAAATAGGGATCACAAAGACCTAATCACATACACACGGTCCTTAATAACACAAGACTTCCTTCTTAGACTAATGAAGTTGTTTGAAAGGATTTCAGGGAGTTTTTGAGGAGAGTGTCATGGTAATGATTTCAAACCTCATATTAGTTATTGGACTCACTTGGAGACCATAACAAAGAAAGGGAACCCTATTCAGACCCAACATAGTCATCAACAAGTTTGTCTACCTAATCAAAGAAAGGGGTGGTTTGTTTGAAAAAAATATCTATGTAGATTAAAGGAGAGTTTCATGACCACAATAGACCATCATGGAGTTTTCAAACTCACTAGAATATATGATGATCTTGAAAATTCTATGCATAAAAAAGCCTATTAGCTCTTGAGAAGCCTATGTTGGCTTGAATAGTCTAAAAGTTTATAATAACCTCTAAGAGAGTAGAATGTTAAGTTTATATGATGGATAAATGATTATATAATCCCTTAGACCCTCATCTCAAGAAATAATAAGAAAACAAACATGGAAACTGTGTTCCATCCTATAGACTTAGTCACATACACAGTTCCACAAGGCACACCTTGAAGATTGGAAAGGTGAAGTCAGCTGGGATGAGTTACAATATTGAGAATCACATGTGAAGATGGTAAAAATTATATATAAACATTTTTAGAACTTTAGACTTAATAACAATGAGATAACATGATGTCAGACTTAACACAGACCTAGTCACTACATAGCCAACTCTACTTTCTCATTAGGAACTTTCTTGTTAGTTGAAGAGGTCTAGGAATATAAAGAGGGACTGATTAAAATAAAATTATTTACATTATGATTAATGAGTGATTAAATCACTCTAAAATAATCTCAGATGTAGGTTTGAAAGGAAACAAGCATAACAAATCATGTTCTGCAACCCTGCATAGTCCTCAGTGTATGCACAAACTTATTTGATAATCAGTGGTGAAATGAGGTCAGTTGGAGTTAATATAAACATGGAGACTTGATAATATAGTGAAAGAGTCTAAATAAACATTTCATGAAATCACAAACATTTGGTAGTGAAGAGGAAATGTGAGAACATAGGCAACTTAGGGTATAATTGACAGACTAACATAAGAACCCTAGGCATAGGATAATAAGGGTGAAAAGAAACTTGATGAATTAAGTTTTTGAAAAACCATTTAAAATTATTTATATTTATGTTATAGACCTTATTTTGGTCATTTTAAACCAAAACCAACTCATTAAATTCACCTATAGACTTCAATCTTGCTTAGTCACCCAAAATGCTTATTTTCAACTCGAGAGGTTACTTTCTTTTGCTCGTATGATCAGGAATATTTCATGGGACCTTAGGATCATAGGTAAAGTTTAATACCCTAACAAAATTCCATTTTTTGGAATTTTTTGTAGGATTAATATTTCCATATTTATGAATTATCCTTAAGAACCCAAGTCACTTTCAAGCTACTTAGGAAAGCCATAAGGAATCGACAAGAGAGAAATATAATTCAATGCATCCATATGGATCATAAAATATTCAAAACCACCTATAATATGTTCAGAACTCCCTTTAGTGTCATCCCATGCAGTTGTTTGATATAAAAATGTATAGAACCATATATAATAGGGCTAAAATGATAGTTTTTAACTATTTTATAGGTTTGTATAGTGAGTCAGAACTTAAAATTTGGCATGGGGGTAGGGCAGGACATTTTATCACTAAATAACACACTTTTTATTAGGTTTCTCATGTTTGGGGATCCTATAGAATCATTTTTCACTGTTTTGGTAGGGAGCTCTAATTAAGGCCTAGTTAGGAGAGAAAAAGGGTAGAAAAAGACATCTACACTCACTCTTAGAGCATGAAATTGAACATGGATCTTTAACTCCATACTTAGTACTAGAATATGACCTCATATTCTCAACACTTTTTGAATTTTTTTCCACATAAGGAGGTTTGCATCATTTTAGGGCTACAAAGAATGAGGCATATTTAAGGCTTTTGGTAGAGAATTACTTGTTGGGGATAGTTTGAGGCCTCAAAAAGGATTTTTACAAGTTAAATATGGTATTAATAGGCCACCCATGAAGTTTAAATGATCCAAAGAAACTAAAACCAAGTGTTGACACTTGTGTGAAAAATAGGTATAAGGAGATGAAGATTCCTCTAGACACCTTACATGTGAAAGAGGTTATGTGTCAAGGATAACCTAATGGGGTTAGTTAAGAGGTGTCAAGACACCATAGAAAATAGGTATAATAAAATGATCTGACCATTAATAAGTCTCTTTGTCTTTCAACATGTCAAGACAAATGGGAGTTTCAAGAAGCTAGTCAAGGTGTCAAATATGAATTTGAACCACCACACTACTTGGAGATATAGATCATCTTGATATGAGATACACATGGCATTCCAGACCTATTGAATTTATTTCATAACTCCTCTTATTATTTTAACTCATATTACACTTGTCTACCTTCTCTCTCCTACTCCCTTATTCTTTTCTCTCTCACATTCTCTATATATTGAGCCACTTTTGGCTAAGATTGGATCCTCCACCTGAGTATGGAGAATCCTTGCTTATTTTCAACATTTAATAAATTAAAAATGATCTAGTTTATCTTATGCATGAGTTTCTTCAATGTGTTTATCAACTAGTTAGTCTTACTAAGTGATATGTTCTCTTCCTTAACATGTTATCCTTGTTTGCATTTATATTTAGATTTGAAAGTCTATTTTAGGTCTCTTGAAGTGTTATAATGAAAAATTTCATGAGTTTTAGTTAGTTTTATTTCCAAAAGTGTCAATTCATGACATTGAGTTTATTTCTTCAAGATTAAGTTAGCTTCACAAACCTTCATGAGAAATACTAATGCAAGGGGAAATTTTGGATTAGTGTATGTGAATATTAGGCTTGTGTTTGAAGTGTAATTTTAGTTTTTTGGTAGTGTTTAGGTTATAATTGGTGCATCATATTTTTAGGATATATTTACTTTATGTTATCTCTCTCCCTTTTCATCTAAATTAGTTAGTAGTTTAGGTGATGAGCTTCAATAGACAAACCAAGGGAGCTAGCCCTTCAATCTAGAAGTTTACCTCTATTATAGGTAACCCATAGACCTATAGGTAATCCCATATTCCCCTCAATTTGGAGAAGTCTTTAACTACCTATCTAAGGGTGAAAAATTTAGTGAAAATAGTTTTGGAACACTTGGTGGGACTAAGGCCCAAAAGAGTGGAAGAATTCTTGGTGGTTTTTACTTATTATCAACCTTTGAAGGAATTCAAAAAGCACCAATGGTGAATATGAATGCAATAAAATGGTTATAATTATCCCAAGTACTTATTATTTAATAATTTCATGATACATTATGTTTTATTTGACTAATGAAGTTAGCATGGCTAGGTATGATGAAAATGTCTACTATGCACCTCCCTATCAGCCTTGTCATGACCCTAATTATGTGTCTTAATATCCCTATCAAGATTTTTGTTAGGCCTATGAGTCATGAAAGTCATATAGTCATCCTACACTCCTTTAATATGGCCATGATGTTGTTGATAAACCTTATGAATAAGTCTATGAGTAAGACTATCAAGAAGAGTACCAAGAAGTGTCTCCCTATCAGCCTTAATATGATCAATATCAACATTGACATCAACATGATTCCTCTAAGCATTGTCATGAAGAATCAGATGATACCATTGATTGGGAGGAAAAATATTGGGAAAAAATATATAAGACATTACAAGATTAATTTAGGTAACTAACTCAACAAGTTGAAGCTCACCAAAACCCCAACTATTACCCTCCTCCTCCTACTTCAATTCCACCTCAATCCAAATCCTTGTTGGCACTTATGATAAATGTGATAATATCAAAAAAATTAATGAGAAAATTGGATAAGTAGGGTGGTGTGGTCCTTATTCATCTCATAGAGAATTTGAGGAAGTTAGTTCAATTCCTTATGAATAAGTGGAGGTTAGTTGAAGAGGAATCCAACTATGTCATCAATGACAGTTTTTATGAAATCAAATGCTATATCCAATGGTGGATAGATAGACTAGAAATTTGAGAAAATCAAAAGGTTGAGGATCAACTTTCATATTTTGAAGAGCCTCAAGAAGGCTATGAAGAAAGTAAAGATCATGTTAAATAATATGTTTCTTCCATTGTCCAACCCAACTTATCATCTCACCAAGAGTATATTAAATAAACCTCCATACCCAATTCCATTCATGAGCCATCCACCACACCTCATATTCCCTCTCCAACCCATGAACTTGTTCACCACCATTCCAACTCATCACTTATTAAAGGATAACCTATCCTATGGGAGATTAGTGAAGAAGATCAAGCCAAAGTTGTAGTTGATCAAGAAAATGACTCAAGTGTCTATGATGAAGAGTAAACTATAGGGACTCCCCTTGGTGAAGACAAGCACAAGTCAATATTTTTGAGTGAATAAATACATAATCTAAATCATGTAATAGCTTTCAATGAATAATTTGGTCAAGACATGGAAGAGAAAGTGTTTGAGAAGGATATCACAAAAGTTGAGTTGGTTGAGACTCATGAACAACATCGAGAGGTTAGTTTTAAAAAACTAATAAAAGATGAAACTATTGTTGACTCCATGAATCAAGATGACATGTGGGAGAAGTTCAATGAAAATTGTGAAGAATTTTAAGGCTTTCAAAATCCTACACCTCATGTTGGTCAAGTTAAAGACATTCTTGAAGATGTTTTGCCTTTTGAGGTTGTATTTCAAAAGGAAGATCTTATGCCATATAAACTTGTGAAATTTTCAACCAAACTTGAAGTTGAAGACTCTTCAAGAAAGTAAGTTGAAGATGACCAAATGCTCAATGATAAAGAAGTTGAGTTTGAAGAGGGTATGGTTATTGAAGAGAAAGTAGGAAAAGATGATTGGAAGTAGCATATGAAAATTATCCAAGAACTTGAAGGCCTTTGAAAGGTTGAAGTTCATGCGCATAAGAAGATAAAACAAGATATATTCATTGAGGACAATGATGAAGATTGAATTGCATATGTAAATCTCCTTGAATAACTTGATGAGCTTACACCAGTTGATGGGAAGTCTAATGCCATTCAAGATGTTATGAAATTTAAATAAACATGCTTAGATGAAGAATAATTGGGTCAAGTTTCATCCAAGGAGCATCATGAGAAGATGTTTGAGTCACAAGAATAATTAACCTTCATAGGTGATATGTTTGCAGCTACTATAATTGCATATAAGATCATACCAAGAAGATTGGAAAGCATGAATAAGTTGAAGACATGAAGAAAAAAACTCAAGAGATGACTTGCTTCATGTCCTCCTTCATCTCATGAAGCCAAATATTTCACAATATTCCCCTTTGATACAGGAGGATAAAGTTTTTTTTAGGTTAGTTTATATATAGTTTAGTTTACTTAAGTTCTTGTTGTGTTCCCTAAGTGCTTGATAGCACATGTGTGTGTATTATTCTTACTTTGTGTGTTTCTTTATTTTGTGAGTTTTAAATGTCAATCAATTTGTTATGTCATGTTCAAATTTTTTCCAAGTATGAAACTGAGTGCAAGAGACTCCATTACCCAATGGACATGTAAGGCTATTTGTCTCATTATCATTGTAGGCATGCTACCCTTGTGAATCACCAAGAATGTTGACCAAATTTTAACCCAAAGAAAATTTGTTAATGCCCCTATAAATTCAAACCTATCATGGTCTTGTTATTTGGTCACATCATACCCTATATGGTCCCTAAAGTCTTCATTTAACTTTGTTAACATGGTTTAAGTTTATTTCAGATAAGTTAAGTTAAAGTCATGTTTTGGCCATATAATGATTTAGGCATGTCATGATGAAATAAGTAAGGGTAAAGTTGTTTCATAGGTGATTATGGGCTAATTAATGTCATTTCATATGTTAAACATATTTTCCCAACATTTCATGAAGTTTTGTAAAGTTTGAGGATCATTTGCTAACTCTAAGGTGTTGAAAATGAGTGAAAAAGGTGATTTTGGATAACATTTATGTTTATAAAAGTTAAATAACCGTAAAATACATAAAATACACATTAAAAAGATATTGGAGCAGTTACATATATGTTACACCTATAAGGATGTTAGAAAACAAGTCAAATTCTTGATTTTCAATGTCAATTTGAGGAGTTAGAAGTTATATGAACTCTTGAATTCACTTAAAAGTGAAAATAGATTTATAATGTAATTTGGAATTATAAAATTTATAAACTATCTTGGAAATAAGTTTCAATATCCATAGTTGTAGGCATGTCTTTCTCTCTCCCATCATCCCCTTCACAAGCTACTAAAGGTAGATTTCAATTAGATGGTATAGGTCATACAGGTAAAGTTAGGGGCTGGTATTTTGGAAAACTTTTGGGACCCCTATGGAATTAAAAATTTTGGGATTGTTTTTTGGAGTGGTGCTCTTATCTTATGAACAATCACTAAAAGCCTATACTACTTTTTGAGAGCTCAAAATCCCACAGGCTAATTTTGGAACAACCCCAAAAAAAATTGTGAATTATTGGATGCATGAACCCAATCGGAATATCCTATAAGATGTATTTAAATATAACTCACACACATTCACTCATTTTATTAGCATGTGTGGATGTCCTTTTGGCATGAAAAATCTTTCTTGTGCATAGTTTGAAGTGATTATCACATTTTTTGAGTTTCTAAGTTATCCAAGTGGCATAGTGAATTGGAATGATTCTTAATTTTATTTTAATCTCTTTCTAACCCATTAATATCTTCCTAATAAATCAAGTATTATGTACAAGTCTCAAATGGTTACTTCTTTCATTCACCATCTTAGAATGTGTTTTCTATGTTTGCATTCACCAAGGTATTTTGATGAGTTTGATATGTTTTTAAAAGGAATTTGAGGTGGGTTTTTCATGTTAGATGTTTTTATGAAATAAGGAAACTATATTTTTATTATAATAGTTCTTGTTGCACTCTCTAAGGCTTCAAATCTCAAACATGTAGATAGTCCTCACCCTATGCATCCTATAGGTATGTAAATTCAAATAAAATCCATGGTGTCAATGATTGTTAGTATTTCATGAAGTATATGCATATAATGAGATCATGGTGGTGGTCTAATTTGAGGAGTCTAACATCGTATGATGATATTCAAAGCAACTAAGCCAAGTGATAGTTGGATGACAAGCTAGTAGGCCTAAAATGTGTACCTATAGGACCCTGACTATGTAGACCATAAATATTGAGTTTGGATATGACTTGAAAGGGATAATTAGAATTTTAATGAAGTGAGAAATACTTCATAGTAAGTACTGGTAACTATATGGTATCATGACCTATTTCAAGAAGGCCAACTCCAAATCACATGCTCAGTCTTCCTAACAGTCACCTACAAGCATGTGCAAAATTTGCTTTGATAGAGGTGTTGATGATATTTAAAGTTTAAGTTAAAGACACTAAATAAGGGATCATAATGTGATCTATGAATTTGAATCAAGAGAGGATGGTTAGTATGGTGTCAGTTCCAAAATGAAAAAAAAGTGAAATAAACACACTAATAACATAACATCTCTAGGCCTAGACACTAGGGAGAGCTTAGTTAACAAAAGAAAATGATAAACACAAATAAAAATAAAGGAATAAAAAAATAATAATACCTTCACCTTCCTTAGATGCTCCAAATGCCTTTGTAGTGGTGGCTTACTTGGCTTGTGCTCTTGACTTCCTTGGCAATGGAAGCTTGGATACGTCCATCTCTCCTTGGCACATTTGGCTTGTAGCTTAGCTTAGATTAGAATCAGTTTGGCATGGTAATACTAGTTGATTGAATATTTTGGAACCAATTTGGAATTATAACTTTGCTTCAAGAAAGCTTAGAAATGATGTTCTGAGGCCTCCTATTTATAGATTTTTACAAATGTCTAGAATCAACCTGAACCATCCATCTCAAGATTGAGATGTGTGGTTGAGGATTAATTCAATTTTTAGAATTAAGTTTGTAATTATCTTCATCATGACATTAGAGTAAGGGGAAATTAAGAGGCATATATGGCATCATGGAAGACATTGATGAGGCATGGGAGGCATGAATCCTAATATTTATGATATTTATGGCCTACGGATGTCTTCCCAAGAAATGAGGTCACTTGATGATGAAGATATTCATTTTCAAAACAAATTATTCAAAAATTTTCCATGGAATTATTAATTAGGCCTTGATTTAGGTTAATTATCTCTTAATCATGATTAAGCACATTATGTACAAATTACCCAAATTGATCAGAATGTCTTATTATTGGTCCTAAATTTGATTAGATTAGAATTGAAACGTGTTGTCAGATGTGTTGGAACCATATTCCCATTTAGGATGTTTTCAATAACAAATAATAAAGGCATAAGTCTTGTGCAAAATATTTGATATGGAAGAGCAATCCAGAGCATGTGGGTGCAAAATTGACATTTTGACTTGAAATGATCTAATCAAAGTTAGCTGGCTCATAAATTGTATTACCCCATTTAGTGATACCCTAGCCAAAATTCACACTTGAATATGTTAGTTTCACATAATTTATCATGTTTAAGTGTTTTTAGGCTAAATTATTCATTTTGAATGAAAATTGGCCAAAATTTTGATTGAAGGTTATTGGTGGCTAGATTTAGGTGTCTACAGTTTGCCCCTATTTGGGAAGGTATTGCAAGTTATAAACATAGTAACATATTATTAAAGAATGAAAAGGTCATGCATGTCTAAAACTATAATGATGATAAACTAACTATAAGATGCCCCCTCAAAGGAATGGTTGGCACAAGTAAGTTGGCAAATGATCCCTTGAAAAGAAAGAAGCAAAATGAAGGAACCAAAAAAAGGAAAGATGATGGGTTGAAAATATAATGATAGTGAAAAAATTAGTCAAAATAATTAATAATGCAAGTGGGATGGTGTATAATGGTTTTATCAAAGGTGTTTATAAGCATTATACCCTGATAGTGGAAACATGGTATGATAACACAATGATATGCTTAAAGGCAATTAAAATCATTAAGAAGATGGAGCTGCCCTAATTAGGATAGACAAACAAGATAATAACATACCCCTGTATCGGAAGAAAAAATAAAGTGGTGATAACACAATGATTTGGCCAAAGGTGGTTATAATCATTAATAAATGTAGGTGGGATAGTGTGCAATGATTTGCCCATAGGTGGTTATAATCATTGGACCCCAATTATGGTAAACATGATAAACATGGTTGAGGATGATGATAACTTAACATAGAGGGTAATGATGAATTATAATAACCTACTAGTAGGGAGATTCTCATCTAAACTAATAAAGGTTGAAATTATTTCATGGTCAATTACTATGATTAGGATATGATTGGGAGTGGAATTAGGATGTTAGTGTTGAAGAGATGCTACCATTGTTGAATAGACTTCTTGAAGTTGAGGTTTGTTATAGCATGTGATTTTAGGCTTCATGATATAACACCATAAAGACTTGGCCAAAATATGCATGAGGATTGACTCCCATAATCTAATACTCAATAGAAAACAATGCACCAATGATAGAAACCATGATGACAACGTAAACATATGAATATGGATGGATTCAAGTATAAGCATGGAAAAGGAATCAGCCATTGAACACACATAAACTAAACCAAGGCAATAGTGCTAAAAGCAAATAAATAGGCAGACAAACAAAACAAAATAAGCAAAAACAAACAAACAAATAATGCAATAGAAACCCTACAAACATTGCCATAGAAAATATGAAACAACTTAACAAATGAACAAAATGGGGGAATAGAAGAAAAGGAAGGGGGTGGTCGAGTTCTCTCCATATGCACGAGGCAAGTGGATACTGCCTACATAGTTCCATGGATGTAATATCTTAAAAAACTTTAGGCCAAATATAGTTCTCCTAGGGAATAGGAAGAATGTGATAACTAAGGAAAACAAACAAAATGGATGTGATAGAAGAAAAAGAATGGTTTTGAAAAATGATAGGTGCATGAGAGGAAAAGGCCAAAAAGGATGGGGAAACTAAATGACAAGTGGCTTGCTTGTAACTTAGTAAGGGTTCCTAGAAGCCTTAAGGTAAAGAAGTGGTAAATGTTTTTGTTATTTTCTACCAATTTTCCAAATGTTTTTGGAAGTGTTTGACGTATCTCAACTCAATCGAGAATGATGAGACACTAAATGTTCAAGATCACAAAATGGTGAGAGCATGGCTTAGGTTGCTCATAAAATGGTGAGAGCATGGCTTAGGTTGCTTACAAAATAGTGAGAGCATGGGTTAGGTTGCTCTCAAAATAGTGAGAGTATGGGGAAAAGGGTGACTAAGCTAACCTCAAAAAGTATTAAATGTTACCTATATAGTCCCGGAGTAGGACCTTAATTCACTGTAGTTTTAGCCTTATAGCAAAGGAATTCAACCAATGTAATAGTAAATTCAAATAAGATAGGCATAGTTGGTAGAAAGACACAGTATGGAATAGGAAGTGGTAATTTGGTAAGTCAAGGCTTAATGTTTCCCCTAGTTTGCCTATAGGTAGTTATAACTAGGATGTAACTGCATAGGTCAATGGTACTAATTTTCTCAAAGGTGGTTATAATTAGTAGCAAGAGTGGAGATAAGAAATGACTAACAAATGAAGGATGAAACTACCAAAACATTTGTCACACTATCCAAAGATATGAACCCTATCTAAAATACTTGAACTAACTGACGAACTGATCAGATACCTTTATGCTAAAACTACGTAATGAATGACAAAAACCAAGGTCAAATAGGCTAGGTTTTTAGAACACACTAGGTCGATAGGTCAGAAGCAGAAAGTGATCATGATGAGGAAAATGGATAAGGATGGTATTGGGATAAAGAAGAATAATGATAAACAACATAACTAAAATTGTCTTTACAAACAATACACCTTAGCATTCAAGCATAGTACTACTTGAGATGAATAATATTCATTGGATCTGTAATTTCATCACCGTCTGGTGTGGCAATCCTATATGCTCCTAATCCATAATTTGTAGTGATGATGAAAGGCCCTATCTAGTTTGGTTTGAATTTCCATTTATGTTTCTTCTTGGCCATGGTATTCTTTAAGTTTTCTTTAAGAACAAGATCACCAAGTTCAAATGTTCTAATTTTAACACATTGATTATAGTGGCCTTTGAGTCAGTTTTGATATGATGGAAGATTGTTGAGAGCAGCTATGCATTTTTCATCAAGTAAATCTATTAGTGTAGGTTTTTATTTTTCCCTATTTATTAATTAGAGAATATTATATATTTGTGCATACATGGAGTTTTCCTACATTCATGGGATAGGCTAGCTTATGTGGAGATTGTGTGTCATATTTGTGTCATAAGGTGTCATAAGAATGTCATAAGTGACTCCTTTGACCAGCTATTCCGGGTATGGGAGTTAATTCTCTACTCTTAGCACCTTGTCACCACCTTTTTTGGAGGAGTCTATTCTTGGGGTGCTTTGACCACCTTTTGTGGAGGAGTCTATTCTTTGGGTGCTTTGACCACCATTTGTGGAGGAGTTACTTACTAGCTCTCCTATATGTATTCTTCATTTTGGCCATTTCATGTTAAATCAGATTTTGGTTTTCTCCATTTTGTCTTGTGCAATTTATCTTCTTATTTTCAAATTGCTTTAGCATCTTGTGGTGTGCACTTGTTCATCTTGTGTGATCATGTCTCTATTGCACTCGTGTTATCCAGATTCTGGAAACAACTCCGATATGGTATCAGAGCCACTCCGGTAATCATGTGTCTGGTTATTCTATTTTGAAATTTTCACGTTACTTTCTTAGTAATTTTTTGTTTAACTCCGTTACATTTAAGAGTTTTGGTAGAGTTTCTTGAAAACTCATGCAAATCCATATGGATTTTGTTTTAAAAAATTTACTTCTAAGTTAGCATTTGCCAAGACATTTTGTCTAGATCTGCGGTTTTCTTCAGCAAGGCAAAGGAATTCTGGCTTTGTCATTCTGCAGGAAGAAAAAAAATAATCTCTGCATTTTGTTTGCTTTATGTTTGTGTGATGCCACCTTCTAGTAGAAAGAGGTGAAGCTGCCCAGACCAAGCACCTACCACTTTAGGGGCTGCCCACTCACAACTTCTATGCCAAATTCCTTTCTTCCATCATGCCAAGCAGCTGAAGCATCCTTTCCAGCCATGCCAAGTAGCAAGCAGTCATTTGTATGGCGCCCAGGTCTATTTTTTTGGTTTTTTGCAAAAAAAAATAATTTCAGAACTACGCCTTTCTTTTGGATGCCATTTACTATTGGTCTGCTATTTAGAATCAGCATCTGTGCCTCATTTTTGGTCAAGTCCACACCACAGTTAGCTCCAATGAATCCATAAGCCGTACGGCATCTAGGTTTGCACTCTTTTTGGAGAAAATTCAAAACTATGCCCTTTTTTTTGGGACGTCACTACTGCATCTATTTTACTATCTAAAAATAGAAGTGCATCCTCCTTTTTTGGTGAAGATATTCTGCTATTATCCTTCCAACAAGGTGCCTCAGATAGTCTAGTAGGGCTGCATTTAGTTTTTTTGTCTTTTCTAAGTCAAAATTATGGACTATGCATTTTTGGACGCCCCTCCCTACTTGGCATCCTATTTGGCATCCTTTGGACACGTGGCATCTATGCAAACTGTCTTTGATTTATTTTTTTAGTGTAAAATTGACTTGATAAAACAAAAATCAATCAATTTGACTAAATATTAAGGATTTTAGACAGTTTTGTATTTTGGGAATTTTCAATTAAAACTTGTATCTTCACCTATCGAAGACGAAGGGTGAGGCCCGGGTTGGTAGGAGGCCAATTCCCCCTCACAAAAACCTTATTTGGCTTCCTCATTCCATGCTGAATCCAATGAGTGGTTGGAAGGCCACTTTCTCTCCCTATAACAGGCATTTTTTAATGTTTTAGTGTTTTTTTGCAAAAACACTAGTTTATGGGAAAATTGTAACTTAAAAATATTGCAAACGGTAGCTCGGTTTTGGGTACCATTTTTTTCAAAAGTGTTTGTAATTCAATTTTCCACAGTGTAGACTTATAATTTATCAAAAACACACTAGTTTATAAAGTGCCAAAAATTTGGGTCTCCTGAGATGCATTTTCAGTTGAATCTGACGTCCTTTTTGCTTAAGTCTTGCACTGATTGCTCTAAGACGCATTTTTAGCTGAGTCCGACGTATTTTGAGTGTGAAATTGCATATTTGGGGGGTGGGCTCAACATTTTGGGGAGGTCTGATTGCTTTTCACAACTTGCTTTCATTCTCCTTTCTGCATAAATTCACAACTTGCATTCAACTCAACTTCACCTAAATTCAGCTAAAAATGGATTCTTTTCATCTTAAACCCATAACACCCTTCAACTATCATGAATGAAAACTCAAAATTTCAATCATTCTTAGAAGCAAAGGGTTGTATAGGATCACCATGGGTACAGAAGTAGAACCCAACACAGATGCTGAAAAGGTTAAGTGGTACAATCGTAGTAATGAAGCCTTTGGGTTACTGAGCTTGTCTATGTCTCCAAAACTTCTCTTCCATTTATAATCCTCCCAAACTCTTAATGACATATGGGACACCTTATAAAATTTGTTTGGGAAGCTTGATGAGATGAGAGGTCATGAACTCGAAAATAAACTCATAAGTCTAAGTCCTAGTAACTTTGACACCCTATAAGGACTTCTTCACTAAGTTTAAGACCCTTAGATTGCAATTGAAAGAATGTGGGATAGAGAATAAATATGATCAACTCATTCTTTCTATTCTCACAAAGTTAGGTCCAAGCTATTTAGTCTTTATCTCCACTTTCCATGCCACAAAAAGTGCCCTTGGCACTACATGGAAAATGCCTTCTTTGGATTCATTCATTGCCGACTTGACTAGGGTGCAAGATAAGCTAATTTAAATGGGCACAATGAAGTCTACTCAACCCCAAGCTTTGATAGCTGAAAATGTTAAGGATAAGACTTCAACAAAGGAGAAGAAGAAAAACAACAAGGACCAGGAGAAAAAGAAAGAAAACACCAATCCTGCCAAAAACAACACTGAGACTTCCTCTTCCAATGCTAAAACTAAGAAGGAGAAGGTTAAGTGTGCCTATTGTAAAAAAATAGGGCATGATGAACACAAATGCATGAAGAAACAAATAGATCACCTTACTCATATTCTAGAGAAGAACAACATAGGTATTCCTGAGTCCATCAAGCAGAATTCATCTACCCAAGATTCTACTAAGGCAAAAGGCAAGGGTAAGGAAAAAGAAAAGGGCAAGGCCCTTGTAGCAACTATAGATTCTACATCTTCATGGGTCATAGACTCAGGTGCTTCTCACCACATGGGCTCTTCACTAGTTGATTTTTCATCTTTAGAGCCTTGTAGCATGACTTCAATTAGTTTGGGTGATGACACATCAATTTCTATTTCAGGGAGAGGGTCAGTTGAAATGGAAGGAGGAACATTCAATTAATGTTCTAAGTGTTCCTTCTCTTTCAACCAATCTCCTATCAGTGTACCAAATCACTCACATTGGTCAGGGCATGAGAGTTGAGTTTTCACCAGATTCAGTGTCTATCAGAGAGTTGCATAGTGATACTATAGTGGCAGTGGGTAGGGAAAATCACCAAGCTAGGTTATACACCTTCTCACATTTTGTCTCAGATTCTTCTCTAATAGCATTACTGACTCATTCAAATGGAGTTAGCAAATTATGGCATGATTGGTTCGGCCACCTTAAATACTACTACATTGAGCACCTTAGAGTTTTTAGATCCCTAGCCATGGCCCGCATTCTGAAGAAGAAATGCAAAGCTATGGAACGTCAGTCCAAGCCTTACATCCTTTTAGGATATCTAGATGGTATTAAGGGATATCACCTTCTAGATCTTGTCACTCATGAGTTATTCATTGAGAGATGTGTCCATTTTCAAGAGAGTCCTAGAGACTCAACACTTGACACTTCTTCTCCCTCATCGGATCTACTTCTTCATGATGATTCCTCGTCAGATTCAGATCAGCCACAGCAGGTTCTTGAGTTAGAGTCATCTTATTCTTTGAGTTCAGATAGCAAGGATAGTGATGCAGTGTCATCCACCTCTAGTTAGTCAGAGGATGAGGAGTTAACACTTGACTCACCCACTTTTGGGCCACTTTAGGCTAGACAGACACTTGAGAGTGATGGCACTTGGGCAAGAGATCCCATAGATGACAGACGTACTAGGGGGATTTTCAGAGAGATCCACATGCCTTCTTTACTATAGTTTTAGATCTAAAAACTTTTCGAGAGGCATTAGGGGTACCTGAGTGGGATAGTGCTATGGAGGAAGAATATTCTTCCTTAATCAAAAATCACACTTGGGATTTGGCTTCACATCCTAAGGGAAGAAAGATGGTTCGATGTAGGTGGATTTATCAGACCAAGTTTGTAGCAGATGGGTTAGTTGATAAGTATAAGGTGCAATTGGTCGCCAAAGGTTTTTCACAGGTGACAGGCATTGACTTCTTAGAGACCTTTGCACCAGTTGTAAAGATGACTTCTATTCGACTCACCTTGGCTATTGCCACAGCACATGGCTGGAATTTGCATCAGATGGATGTGAAGAGTGCCTTTCTTCATAGAGACCTAGAGGAGGAGATATACATGGAGCAACCACCAGGATTTGTTCAGGATTCTTCCTTAATATGCAAACTTAGTAAATATATCTATGGCCTCAAATAGGCCCCTCAGGCTTGGTATGCTAAGATGGATTCCTTCCTTCTCACAGTGGGTTTCACTAGGTGCCATTCTGATCCCAATGTCTACTTCTTATAGCAAGATGATTCGCTCTTGATTTTGGTTTTATATGTTGATGACCTTTTGATCACCGGGAGTTCTTCATCAGCTATTACAGTGGTGAAGGCATCTATTCAGCATAGATTTGACATGATAGCCTTGGGTTTGTTGCACTACTTCCTTGGCATCAAGATCTAATAGTCAGATTCAAGAATTTCTCTTACATAACCTAAGTATGCTCTTGACTTATTGGGTTGGTTTCACATGGCTGATTGCAAGCCATCTCTGACTCCGTTTCTATCAGGAGTCAAGCTTGAGACTGATTGTTCTTCACCATTGGTTGATGCCACTCGGTATCAACAACTTGTTGGTAGCATCATCTAATTGACTCACACCAGGCCCAACATATCATATTCAGTGGGACTTGTCTCCAAATTCATGCAAGAACCCCATGAGTTGCATTGGAAAGCAGCTAAGAGGAGCTTGCATTACATACAGGGTTCACATAGATATGGGATTCATTATAGATTTGGCATAGAGGTTGACTTGGTTGGATATATAGATTCAGATTGGGTTGGTGATTCATAGACTCACAAGACCACTTTTGGTTACATTTTCTCACTAGGTTCAAGTCCTGTCAGTTAGTCTAACAAGAAGCAGAATGCTATTGCTAAATCATCCACAGAGGTAGAGTACAGGGGAGCTGTTAATGTAGCTACTGAGGCTATTTGGCTTCAGGAGATTCTTTCTGAGTTTGGCGTCCCCATTAGATAGCCCACCATCATTTATTGTGACAACTAGAGTACCATTCAGATTTGTAGGAATCTAGTTCAGCACCAGTGGACCAAGCACATAGAGATTCACATGCATTTCATTCAGGAGCTTATTCATAGTTAGGTCATTGACTTAATATTTTTCTAGTCTAAGGATCAGGTTACAGACATATTCACCAAACCTTTCGCCGAGATCAAGTTCATTCATCTACGATCTCTTCTTGTGGTGCGGTCTACATTTGCATCAACATCATCTTCAGGGGGGCCTTTTAGCCTCTTCTTTTCTTTTATGTCTCTCTTTTAGGGGGGGTGTTTTTTTCCTACAGGTTTTCTCCTTTTCTATATCTTATGGGAGATTACATCTGTACATGGGTACCTCATCAGGCCTAGTTATTGGGGCACATTTTTTATTTCCACACTACCCACCTAAGCTACACTTATGGGGGGTATTAGTGTAGGTTTTTATTTTTCCCTATTTATTAATTAGGGAATATTATATATTTGTGCATACATGGAGTTTTCCTATATTCGTGGGATAGGCTAGCTTATGTGGAGATTGTGTGTCATATTTGTGTCATAAAGTGTCATAAGAATGTCATAAATGACTCCATTGACTGGCTATTCTGGGTATGGGAGTTAATTCTCTATTCTTAGCACCTTGTCACCACCTTTTTTGGAGGATTCTATTCTTGGGGTGCTTTGACCACCTTTTATGGAGGAGTCTATTTTTTGGGTGCTTTGACCACCATTTGTGAAGGAGTTACTTACTAGCTCTCCTATATGTATTCTTCATTTTGGCCATTTCATGTTAAATCAAATTTTGGTTTTCTCCATTTTGTCTTGTGCAATTTATCTTCTTATTTTCAAATTGCTTTAGCATCTTGTGGTGTGCACTTGTTCATCTTGTGTGATCACATCTCCATTGCACTCGTGTTATCCAGATTCTGGCAACAACTCTGATAAAATCTAACTCTTATAGGTGAGCTACTTGATAGTCATGACCATCCAAGATGTTCTTGAAAGAGATATGTAATGAAGGCAATTTGACCTCAATGGGAAGGATGGATTCAATACCATAAAAAAATGAGTATGTAGTGTCTCTTATGGGGATACGATGATTGGTATAGTATTCCTAAAGGGCAGGGAATATATAGAGGTGCCAATCACAACCAACATCATTGACAATCTTTTTGAGAATGTTGATAATGGTTTTGTTGGATGCCCCGACTTGGCCATTACCTTGAGGGTAATATGATATATAAAAATGCTAGGTGATGTTAAATTTAGTACATAATTTGTCTGTTCTTGAATTATCTTCCATTATCAGATATAATGTTAGATGGGATACCATAGTGGTAGATGAGATGTTGAAGATGAATTTGGAAATTTGCTTTCTAGTCACATAAGTGAGGGGTATAGCTTCAACCCACTTAGTGAAATATTCAGTGGTGGTAATGATATGTTTATGGCCATCAAATTAAGTGGGTTTAATCTTCCCAATGAGGTCAAGTCCCTATGTATAAAATGTCTATGGTGTCAACATCATTTTTAGACTTTTTGCTAAGGCATGAATTAGATTAGCATGTCTTTGATATTTTTCACATTTATTTACATATGTAGTGGCATCTGCATCCATTGTTGGCCAATATTAACCATTACATAAGAGATTTTTTAATAGGACTTCCCCACTATAATGAGCTCCACATACTCCATGAACTTCTCTTGATGCTAGTGTAGACTCTACCGAAGTTAAACAATGAAGCAAAGTTCCCTCAAAACTATGATGATAAAGAGTGGAATGATGAATGAAGACTTTGGTTTATTTTTGAGAGAGGTTAGGTGGTAAAAATTGTTCATGAAGTTAGTTTTAAAGGTCTGAGTACTAGATAGAATTAGGACCAACAATATCATAAATCATGACAATGGTTGAAGGTTCATGAGCTAGTGCTGACAAACTTTTGATGAGGAAATAATACTCTCTATCTGTATCTATTTTTTGAATTAGAGAGCCAATAATAGCCATGGAATCTATAGTTATATTACTATCCCTTGGTATGTCCTCAAACTGAATGTTAGCAATTTGCTTTTTAAGAGTGTCAATCATGGCTTTATATGGAACCAACTTGTCATCTTTGGTATGAAAATGATATGTGACTTGATTGATGATTAACTAAGAATCACCATAAAATTTAAGATGAGATATATTCCAATGCACTTATCAAATTCTTGCAACAAGTGCTTCATACTCAGCATGTTAATTATACAAGGAAAGCTGATTCTAAATGATTTAGGGATTATATCCCCTTGTGGTGTAATAAATAATAGGCCTGCCCCCAATCCATGTGTAGTGAATGAACCATCAAAATAAATTTTCTAGGGCTACTCCTCAAGGGGTGTGTCCATGATGGTCATGATGGATTCATTAGGAAATTGAAATGTGAGTGGGTGGGTGTTTATGAGAGGTGTTTCAACAAGTTGATCTGTAAGAACTTGTTCTTTGATTGCCTTTTGATTGACATTCTCTATGTCAAACTCCTTAAGAATCATGATCCATTTAGCCATTATACCTTGCAAAGTTATTTTAGATAGTATATACTTTAGTGGATCTACTTTTGAAATAACCATAGTTTTTTATTCAACATTTGATGATGCATTTTTTGAGCTACAAAAACTATGGCTAGACAAGATTTTTCAATAGGTACATAGTTATATTCATATGCAACCAAGGTATGACTTAGGTAGTATAAAATATTCTCCTTTAATTTTTCATCATGTTGAGCCAAGAGTGTCCCTAGAGCATGATTGGTAGATGATAAGTATAACAAGAATGGCTTTCCTTGAATAGGAGGTAATAAAATAGTTGGATTGACAAGATAATTTTTTAGATGTTAAAAAGTTGTTTGGTAGTGATCATCCCAATGAAATGAAACTCATTTGTTTAAAATTTGTGTAATTGGATGGCACTTATCTATTAATTAAGAGATGAAACATCAGATTGACTGGATCTTACCTTGCAAACTATGGAGTTGCTTTAAATTGGTTGGTGTCATCATCTCAATTATAGTATGGAATTTACTCAGATTGACTTTAATACCTATAAAATACATGATGAAGATAATTAATTTGTCTGAGGTTACACCAAACACACATTTCTTTAGATTTAGTCTAACCTTTTACTCTTGTAGTCTTTCAAATATCTTGCATAGCACTACTAGATGGCCAGCCCTAGTTTTGGATTTTCCTAATATGTCATCCACATAGTCTTCAACAATATCATGTATAATATCATGGAATATGATATTCATGGACCTTTTATATGTATTTTTAGTATTCTTAAGGCCAAATGACATCACTTGATAACAAAATTTTCCCCATGGAGTGGTGAACGTTCTTTTATATTGATCTTTTAGTGTTATTTTGATTTGATTGTGTCCTGAAAAGCCATCCATAAGTGAAATAATTTCATAACTTACCATGGAATTAATGATTATTTTGATATTAGGCAAGGGAAAAACATATTTAGTACAAGCTTTATTCATGTCTCAAAAATTAGTACAAATTCTAATCCCTTTAGGCTTTTTACTAATAAATACAACATTAGAGATCTATTTAGATTAGTTAATAGATCAAATACATCATGCTTATAAGATTTTTTCTAAATATTTATTTACTAATATAGAAATGTAAGGATGCATATAACATAGATTTTATTTTACTAGTTTAGAATCAGGATTAACCATAAGGTGGTGCAGAACCAAGGCAGGGTCTAAACCTGGCATGTCAGAATAGGCCCATGCAAAAATATCCACAAACTCTCTCAATAGAGCTGAAAAGATGTCACATTCCTCCTCAGTGAGAGATGCCTCTAATTTTATCCATTTTAGTTTTGATAGAGTCTCAATATTTACCTCTACTATATCTTCAACTAGAAGGTTTAAACCATCTTCTAGGATAGTAGGCAATGACTTAACTTGTTGGACTATGTTAGGGTCCTCTGTTAGGACTTTCTCTTCAACTTCTCATAGGCATGATGAACTGAATCCCCTAATGGGAGATCTAGCCATGTAACAAAAAAATATAAATTTTTGAAGTATTTGATCAAATACTTACTATTTCTCAAAATTGAACTTAGATCCACAAGCAAGTTCATCATTGGTGGTCTCCTGGTCTAAATTTGAAGAAGAATGAACACACCCATCTAATGGTGCCTAAAACAAGTTTTCACCAATATACTAGCCTTTATCTTTACTTTTTCCTTAGAAAAAAAGTGCCTCAAATAGGTTTTTACTTTGGGACCTCAATTTTTACTCATTTGTTTTTGGCTAAGGGTTTTCACTCTTTCCCCAAATCAGGTTGCAAGATCCCATGTGATTTAGAATCTTGATTTATGATCTCCTAATGTAACATTATCTCTAAGGCCTAAAAATTCATAGAATATCTCATAATTATAGAACTCATCAATTGATAGACTAGATTATTTTTTGTCGTAATCTATCAGTTAGGGATAATATAATGGCAAATGGTTGCGATGAATGGCCAAGGTAAGGGTAAAAATGGCATTGTTATCAAATAGGTTGGTTTCAACTAGGTCATCAAAGGTGAGGTTATGATCATACTCTACTTCATTTTTAGCATCATCATCACTAATAATTGGTGATGGAGTTTGAATAAGATATGTGGGTTCATACCCAGGAAGTTTAAATCCAAGTCCATAATGTCTTTCCTACGTAGTCATAGAAATTGGCTCGATGGTTCCTTGTTAATTCAATTTGAGGCCTCTTCCTTCATAGTTGTGATGCTCCATGATCCTATTGGGAATAAGATACTTTGAATTTTATAAAAATTAGGTTGGTTGTCATTATATAACCATGAGTCATCCCCTTCAAGAGGGTCATATCCTAGGCTAGATGCTGGTACAAATGTGGTAGGTCCCTTATCTTTGTTCTTTTGTTTCCAATGTATATATGGGATGACTTTAGGCCACCTAAAGGTTTTTAGATTTTCAGTAATATTGGTGATATGAAATGTATCATGGGTCACATATTCTCCTAGTCCATTATCTGAAATGGTGAAATGATTGGAAGCTTCAGGAGGTGTCATGTGAGAAAGGGAATCTAAGGTATTACGATCTATTATCTGGTGGATGATTAATAAGTATGGCCTTCCCTTTCTCTTTTTTATAACTTGGATTAATACTATATTAATAATTATAGCTTTGAAATTTAGCCTCAAGATGCTTGTAGTGTTCATATGGGTGTAAATCTCTTAGAATATTCACTTCCATCCCTAAGTGGGAAAACTTGATACATTGGTGTAGTGTTGACATGGTTGCATGAATCTCATGTAACCAAGGCATACCTAGAAGCATGTTGTATGATAACTCAAGATCCAAAACATGGCAAAGTGTATCATGGGTTAAAGGCCCACTGATAACTAGCAAACTAATGGTGCCCTGTGATTCTCTTTCTTGATTATTACATGCTTTAATAGTTATTATTTCTAGCTAGAGACCTATCATTATGTACATAGGAAGCTTGATGAGCATTAGAAACACTATGTTAAGGCCAGATCCATTGTCTATAAAGACATGTTTTACTTTATGCCATCTGATACAAACTTCTATGTACAATGGGATATTATGGAGCAAACCAAGGGAGGACATATCACTTTGGTTGAATGTGACTTGTTGGGTTGGAGCTAGGTGTCCAACCAAATCTTGAAATTTATTAGGGGATATGTCATTATCAATAGTGTATTGGTACAAATACTCATTTAAGATGTTTTTTTGCATTATTGACATCTGCAACAAATCTAAAATAGAAATTTGTGTTGGTGTCTTATACAATTGTTCCTCAATATCAAACTTCTTATCTTGGTCAATAGTGAATGATTTATTCCAAAGCTAAGTGGTTGGTTAGATGATAGGAAAAGTGGTAAATGGTTGTGGGCTTAGGATAGTAATCTTCAACCTCTAATTTGTGATTACACAATCAAGATTAAATATTGGACCATTATTGCCAACTGATGTTGGGAATGGTGTGAGACCAAACAAGACAAGTCTTGATTGTCCATGCACTTGTATGTAGTCATGTGGCAAGGATAAGTTATCTTTATAAGATCTAAAAGGGGAAGTCCTAGTTTTTTGGTTTGCCTATATGCACTCCCAAGTCAAATAAGGATTATCCATGTGATTTAGTTGAATATTGTTGTTTAATAATGGTCGAGGTTAATTAGTGTTTGGTTTGGGATTAATGGAGATGGTATTAACACTACCCCATGAAATATGACCTACAACCCTATTTTAGTCATGTGAAAATACATGGTAGGTTTGTTGGTTGTTACTATTCTAACATTGGTTTGTCCATTATTCTATCATTGTGGGTTCTACTACTGATTTTGTTGGTTCTACTAGTTTTGGCCTTTGATTTTGATATTATTGATTTTGCTACTACACTGACCATTGTTATTGCTAATTATTCTACTACTATTGATTTTTATGTCAGGGAAAGGGGATTTGATAGATCCAAAGAGTTTGATTAGAATTGGAATCACCATTATCCAATTTTATCTCCCCATTATCTAACATATTCTTTATTAAATGATTGATTTGGACACATCTTTGTAGATTATGTTGATTGACCTAATGATAGTCACAAAATTCATTTTCATGGTACTAATCAGGATAAGGAATACATTGTAGATAATGTTTTGGTATAGGCCAACTAATCAGATTAATAGCAACAAGATTATGAAATATAGACTCATAGGTTCTCCTAGGTCACTAAGGACATGACATGTATGGAAGGTTCTTCTAGGAAGAGGGGTTTGTAATAGTAAAGGTTAATGTATTTATTGTGTAGGTCTTGGTTATTATGCTTATGACATTGGTTGGAGAGGTTATTGGGTAGGAGTAAGCTAAAAAGGTGGTGTAGATAATGTTTTCATAGTTTGGACATGATGAGATTTGGTTACTCCATTTCCCACAACATTCCTGTTACAGTTGAATTGCTTCAATCTTTCATGATTGTTGGCCTGTGCTGGTTGTGATGCTTATGCTTGGATGGGATGTTGGTCATTTCCCTAATTGGTACCTTGATTTTGATTATTTGAATTAAGCTTGATGAATCCTTTATTTATGAGTGCCCTCTCAATCAACAAAAACTTTATCAATGATCTCTTTAAACATATGCACACATTGCTATTTCAAATGATAAGCTATCTCACTATGAAAATTTTTGGTAAACATAGTTTTTAATTATTTATCTAGTAAAATATGGGTGAAATGGCTTGCAAAGGATCTCTATCATTGTAAACAACTTGCAAAACTCTCTCTAGCATTTTGCTTTGTTTGTGTCAGGTCCACTAATGAAATCTCATGTTCAAGATTATAGGAAAAGTGTTACACAAACTTATAAAAAAGATCATCAAAATCCACTAATAAGTTTTTGGGAAACTTTAAAAACCACTCCAAGACTTGTTCAACCAAGCTCCTTGGAAACAACAATAAAAGGTATATGTCACTATATACCCCTGGTTGACATGCGATAAAGAATTCAGTCAAATGGGCCTTAGGATCACCTTTCCCTTTGTATTTATAAAATTCCAGTGGTTCATATCCTGGAGGAAATGGTATATAAAAATACTCCATGTTGAATGGATAGGAACATATGTCATCCAATTTGAACTTTTTGGTCTGCTTCCCAACCTAAATGACAATAATTACATCCTTCATCTATTGTAATTCCTAGGATAAGAAACTAGATGGAATATTGGTTTGAGGAAGAATTTGGGTTTGGATAGATGGATGGGAGGTCACAAGTGGAACACTTTGACCAAGGTATGATAGAGATACCTATTGGGGTATATTGGTTCGGTTAGGAAATAGACCAAGAATACGCATATGTGGATTGGGATGTACTTGAAATTACACATTTGGATGCATGATAGTCTAGTTTGGGTTAGTGATAAAGGTTTGACCTAAGGGATTTTATGGTTGGGATGGAAGGATATTATTATATTGTACCTACTGTGGTTGAAAAGGGACATGTTTTTGACTAATCAAACCTGGTTGTTGAGTGTGAACTTGTGGACCAAGACCCTATCTCTAGATTTGTGACACATTTTGAACCAATGGTTATCTAGTAGGTACCTAAGAAACATGAGGACCTCCTTGTTTCATGAATCCCTATGAGGAAGTAAAATTAGGTTGTAGATTCAACATCTATCATTGACTAATATTTTCATGTTGTTGACTAGTCATTACTTGATTTTGGATTGGCATATTATTCTATGATTAAAGAGGTATGTTTGTTGTTGCCTAGAAGGATAGAAAATTTGTTACCCTTGATTGAGGTGGCAATGTATTCATCCTTTGTTTCATTTATACACTAAACTATGTCTACTATTATGGAATACTATTCACTATCTATTGAGGGGGAGTAGGATTCATCACATTTTGTCATTGAGGTATGATATTGGTCATTTTTTGACTACCAAATCCCATAGGTTAAATAGTTGAGAAAGTAGTTGGTTGAGGTTGGGGTGTAGAAACTCTTAGTCTTTGGTATGATGACCTACTCATAAGATTAACTATAGGTACATGTTATTGGTTAGTTTTTTACGCATTAGTACCACTTTGGTTGGGACTGGTCATTATTTGCACATTGTCCACTACATTTGGTTTACTATTTAATGTAGAGGCTAAAGACACTTATTCAATAATGGGCATATGCATCAGGTTATCTATTGAATTAGTTTATACAAATGGGTCAAAATTTAGATTCTCTTTTATAGTTATCTCTATCAACACTCTTATTGAAGTAACTAGGTCAATTAAAGGCTTAATTACCATGTTTATATGATTGAAATCATGTGCTAGATTCAACTATGTTTGATATGTTATCTACATTTGGTTAAAGTGCTCTTCCATGATGTTTTTGCTTCAATTAGATATATTAGGATCTTGGTACATTATTTAGACTAGAGCCATAGGATTTCTAGAAGAAGCTTGTTGATCGTAAATGATATTATGGGGCACTCTTACTAGACTTGGTAAATTTTCATGGGAGAAGTCTATAGGAAACTTAGCTCCTACCTCTATGGCTCTAACTAAAATATCATCTTTGTTCTCTAAATTTTTCTATTTAAACAAAAATGGATCATACATGGAAGCCATATTAGTAGAACATGACTATTGAAGTACTGGCTCATCCACTATAGGTATTATAGCTAAGTACTACACAGTTTGTTCTTGGTCCTATTATATGTAAGGTGGTGTGTTAAACAAATAGTTAGCCAATGTATCTTGGATTTGTGCTACTAATTGAGTATTATATGAGGGATAAGAATAGATCTTATATGTAATATTATCTGCATAGTGGTCTTACACCATTTCTTCTTGTGCAACCACATTGCTAATCCCTAAATTATACATGAGTCCACTACAAGTGTAGGAATACATGTTGGGGTCCATAGTCAATACTTTGCAATAAAAGTTTAAGGAGTTCTAAAAAATCTTTAAAAAAAGACAAAATCTAAAATAGATGATGTCCCAACTTGGTCTAGATTTGTACAAAGGATCAAAAGGTGTATGCAAAGTTTTGTGAGGAAATAAGCTAGCATGAGATATCTAACATTTCACTATTCACACAAAGATAAGCAAGTAAATAAGTCTAAAATTATAATTCCAAAATCTAAGGTTGAAGTGTTTCAAATTAGTCTAATCTAGGAATTTAAAAGTTGCTGGTCTTTTGGCTAAACATGGCGTTAAAAGATAGGCTCAAACAAGGCATGTGCTAGGACTCTTGGCCAAATGACATCAAAAGCTAGACTTTGAAAATAGATGAAATTTTTAATCTAATGGATTTAAAACACTTATAACAAACATTGGGTATTTAATTCTTGGACATGAACTTGATCAACTAGGTATATGGTATGAAACAAAAAGGCACTTTAGAAATAGTTTATTTTCTCACAAAAAATGGTATAAAACTAGGTCATTTTTACAAACAAGCTAGATAGAAGTGAATAGTATAAATGTTTTAGACAAAAGATCACAAAAGTATACTCAGATTGGTTTGAAAATGTAGGAAAAAATTTAGAACTCTATGCAATAGGGTCTATGAAATAATGTTTGAAATGTTTTAGGCAGTGTAATGATGTTATACTACCCAAAAAGTGTGACAAAAAAGGTTTGTTTCAAAAAATATCTTAAAGTAAAGATGTTTTCCTACAATTTTGATAGCATAACACTACTGTTCTTGACTCAAAATGTTGTGGTGTATAGACTTAAAGTGCAAGTGTTTAGCACAAAATGGATTAAGTATATTAAGTGATGATAATGATTATGAGTCTTAAACAACCTTCAACCCAAATTGGAAATTAAACCTAAGTTCCCTCAAGTTTAGTGAAAATGGTGAATCCACTTATCACATCAACCCTATGAACTTGTAAAGGTGTAATTCTGAATCTAGACTATAAGTGAAGGACTTAAACAACTTTGGTAAAGGTCTAGACTTAATTAGGTAGCATAACTATGCCAAAGTGGATGATATGACTCTCAAGCTTTTGATGAACCTTTTGAACAATGAAAAATGATGATCTCACATGGGTAGCATAATACCTCTTTGTTCAAAAAAGAATTTGGACTATGTGTTTGGTTTTGGATTCTTTGTTTACACCAAGTTTTGAGTCCAAACAAGACTTTAACCTAAGACAAGACCAACTAATTAACCATTCTTAGATCCTTAACTGACAAGGTTGCTTGGTATTGTTAGAATCCATCAATATACATCATTTGAGAGGATTTTAAGTGTTCATCCAAAAGTAAATGCACATTATATAGTAGGTTTTCTACACGCCCCTTCTCTCAAATGATAGTACTATGACATGGACCTTGAGGCACACCTTGCACCAATAATACTTCCATAGTAAGTGGGGATTTTTCTAAGATGTAATAAGTTTTTGAATGATCTAGGGGAATCAATTTCACAATGACTTTCATGCCAAATAATGCAAAAGAAAAGCACAAATTCTAGGTCCATATCACTTGGCTTGTTACAAAAAGGTCTAGTCCATTTTACAGCGACTACATCTTACTATACACTCAATGTAGTGTGATGTCAAAAGTGCCACTATGTCTTATATACAACTCCAAAGGAGCCAAATGAATTCAATATTGGGAGGTGAAAACTCGGGTTAAAGCTTCCCTAAAGAACTTGTAGGAGGTGATGAAGTCCCCCTCACAAGCCAAGATGCATAAATAAATAAAGCATGAAAGTAGAAAGACTTTAGGGTCATTTTCAAGATCACCCAAACTTTAATGAGTTTTGGGTGAGTGTCTTGGATGGATTTCTTTCTAATCCTTGGACTAGGCTATTTGCAATAGGAATGGTGCTTTTTATTCCAAGAGTTCCCTATAGGGTACAAATGGAAGAGAATATATGCAACATTCCTCTTTTTTCCAAACAAAGATTTGATTAAACAACTATTGCAAACAAGAATTAAAAAGTGTGTTCAATTTTATTCCCAAATGAAAAGCTTGGTGGTGTTCATTTGACCCCTTGGTATTAGTTGCAAACTTTAAAAAAACATTCACCAAAAATATCTAAATTCTTTGTTAAACACCCAAAACAAGGTTCCTAATTCATTTTTAAGCATACAAAGGTGATTTAAACATGTTTTGAACAAATATCAATCTTGGTCCTGAAGCAAAATTATTAGCATGTATTTTAGCTTTGAAGCTCTTTTTAGCTTGAAACAATGAACTTTGAAAAATTAGCTCTCGAGTCTATGTTTTTAGAAAAACACAGTGACCAATGTTGATTATTACCACTAGTGTTAGTTACTTTGGATAACCTATACTTAACTAATGTCAGTTTTGATAACTGATGTCAGTATTCTTGTGAACATCCGTTACTGTGTAAAACGATGGCAAACAAAAATAGAAAAATAAAGTTAGAAAATCAATTTACAAGAGTTTCAAAGGCTCAAATAAATATTTTAGAGTTGAAAAATGATCTTCATGTGTAGGATGCATCTAGTCCCACCAGGTGTGCCATTATGTGATCTAAGAATTTGACTCATGAAAGGATGGTTAGTATGGTGTTAGTTCCAAAATGAAAAAAAAGTTAAATAAACACACTAATAGCATAACATCTCTAGGCCTAAACACTAAGGAAATCTTAGTTAACAAAATAAAATGATAAACAAAACTAAAAATCAAGGAATTAAAACACAATAATCCCTTCACCTTCCTTAGATGCTCAAAATGCCTTTATATTCATGGCTTTCTCGGCTTATGCTCATGAAGTCCTTGGCAATGGAATCTTGGATACCTCCATCTCTCCTTGGCACCTTTGGATTGTAGCTTGGATTGGCTTGGAATCAATTTGGCATGGTAACACTAGTTGCTCGAAGCCTTTGGAACCAATTTGGCATTATAACTTTACATCAAGATATCTTAGAAATGATGTTTTGAGGGTTCCTATTTATAGATTTTTGAAAATGTCTAGAATCATCCTGAACCATCCATCTCAAGATTGATATGTGTGGTTGAGGATTAATTAAATTTTTGAAATTAAGTTTGTAATTATCCTCATCATGACATTGGAAGAATGGTAAATTAAGAGGCATGGAGGGCATCATGGAACACATTGATGAGGCATGGGAGGCATGAATCCTAATATTTGTGGCATTTACAGCCTAGAGATGTCTTCTCAAGAAATGAGGTCACTTGATGATGTAAATATTCAATATTCATTTCCAAAATAAATTATTCAACAAGTTTCCATTGAATTCTTAATTAGGCCTTGATTTGGTTAATTATCTCTTAAGTATGATTAAGCACATTATGCACAAATTACCCAAATTGATCAAAATGCCTTATTATTGCTCCTAAATTTGACTAGATTAGAATTGGAAGGCACTATCAGATGCACTAGAATCATATTCCCATTTAGGATGTTACCAACAAAAAATAACAAAAGCATAAGTATTGTATAAAAGATTTGATAGGGAAGAGAAATCCAGAGCACATGGGTGTAAAATTAGCATTTTGACTTGAAATTATTTGATCAAAGTTAACTAGCTTATAAATTGCATTACCCCATTTAGTGATACCCTGGCCAAAATTAGCACTTGAATATGTCAGTTTCAAATCATTTAGCATGTTTTAGTTTTTTTAGGCTAAATTGTGCATTTTGGATTGAAATTGGCCAAAATCCTAATTGGAGGTTATTAGTGGCTAGATTTAGGTATCTACACATTACATCAACCATAATAGAATAGAACCTTTGATGGATTTGAGTTTTTCTCTTTGAGGTCTATGAAACCTTGCACATAGTTGTAGACACCGCAAACGTGTCTGCACCTTGGTTCTCCCCCTTGGCCCTTTCTCCCAGCTAGTCCTCCTTGGTCCCTAACCCACCTAGGTCTTATTAATTAGAAATTAACATCTATTTTTAATTAAATAAGGCCCCCTTTCCACCCTACCCTTGCCACCTTGGATCCTCCCTTGAATCCCTCCACCTTCCCCCTAGCATTTATTAGGCCAAATCTCACCATTATATCCCCCCTCGTCCATTTTGGCATCCTCGTGACCGTTCTGCCCATGACCCCTCGCTCGGCGGCGTGCAAGAGTGGGCAGAGGCTATTTTTAGCCTCTGTGCCCATCCTGCGACCGTCGACGTCGGCGACCCTTCGGTCGACGTCGGCGAAACTGCCGGCGTCGGCAGCCTTCATTATCCCCTTCTGCATCCGTTGCACCCCCTGGACTCTTGAGCTCAAAAACGGATTCTCTTGACGCTTTGGCTCTGATCTCTCCTCTGTCTTGACCTCGTGCAATAGCAGAAATAGGTGAAAAGGCCCTGGATCAGCATCTTCTCCTTGCAGCAACTCTTCTGTGGCTCCAGCAACATCTTCTTCTCTCTTCATTCAGCAAGCTAAAGGTAAGCTAGTCTAGTTTTTTATTTCATTTTATTCAGTCATCTATATTCTATTGTCTTCTGCTCCCTCTGTCCTTCCCCCCTGAGAGGCTACAAAGCCTTCTCAGGCCCCATCCTCTGTGAATCCTCCTCTTCCCTGTCCTCTGTGTCTCTTTCAAATTCCTCACCCCTCTGCCAACAAGACCTTGCACCAGGTATCCAACCCAAACCAGACCACCCCCCAATTCATCCAAGCTTGTCCCCGTTCAGTCTCAGACCCGTCCACAGTCCAGCAAGCAACCCTGACCCGACTACAGGCCACAACCCCGACCGACACCGGTCACTTCCCCAATCGACGTCGGCAGGATAGCCGACGCCGGCAGATCAGATAACCGATGCTGGCGACATTTCCGACCTCGGCGACTGTCTTCAGCCCAACAACTCTTTCAGGTAATCATTTTGTTTTCTTCTTTCCTTTCTACTTTCTTTGTCATTTCTGTATTCTGGCATTCTGTCTTTTATCAGTCACTTATTTCATCAAAACAGTGGGTTGACCTCCCTTAAGGAAGTTTTTACACTTCTGGGAACAAGCCTTTTGCTTGGCGACCCACTGCCTATCTGTCTAACGTTTTTCTTGTCCTAGTTTCCTTTTTTTCTTGCAGGTGTCATTCCTCCACAGCCAAAGAGGAGTGCTCACAAACGTCTGGATTTACGGTGCGCAATCTTTAGTCCAGGTACTTCCAAGCCTTGTCCATTACTTTCTTTTAGTTTCTTTCTTTTTAGTCTGAAAAGCAAATTTGAGGTAGAAACATCTCTGGCACGCCCGGTGGGACCCTAGGTTCCTCCTGGGTTCCTTTTTCTTTTTCATTCATTTAGGTGCATTTAGGCTCCTTTCTTCTTGTCTCTTTCTTCTATTCCAAATGACACTATAAGCGGGACTAAAACGAACCTTTCTTCTTTGCATTCTAGACTAGTCTATCATACTCTTGTCCCTTTCTCCATCTTGTCTTCATAACAACATCACATTTCAACTTGGGCATTAAAACATATTGCACTTTCATTTCTGCTTGTGCTTGCATTAGTCCACATCTAGTAACTTAGGTGCATATTGAATGAACCGTAGACACTTGATGTTACACTACCGAATCACATGCACTAAAACACACATGAAACATACCTGAGACAAGGCCCGACTGGGATTTCATCCCCCAGCGGATACCTTACCCATCCCGGTGACCCTACTTGGATTTCATCACCAAGGGGGAAGCCCACTCCGTTCTCTGGCGGAGGATAAACTCTAGGCGAGGTATATCTTGGCTAAGCGAGACCAGCTAACCATTGGAATCGTGAAGTGAGGGGAGCTTGCTCCTTAGCACCAGGCCACGTACCAGACCCTAACACAGACCTTTGAGCACCTAAACAACACCCGAAACCATCTTTAGACTGCCCTCTTCTAGGACCCATTTTTCAGCCAATCTCCCCAAACATTCATCTAAGGCATAAGCCACAAGTTTCTAAGGTTAATTCCTAGGATTTATCGCTTAGGCTTGTCTGTCTTTCTCTGTTTTCCTCTTCTCATCTGTTTGTTTGAGTGTGTGAGGACGCTTTCTTCTTTGTTTTTCCAAGAACCTTTTGGCTCTCTGGAAAACACAGTGACCGACATCGGTTCTGCCACCGACGTCGGCCTTCCCCTGTCACCGGCATCGGTTCTGATACCGACGTCGGCTTCATCTGTTACCGGCATCGGTTATCTGACCGACGCCGGCCTCATTTTCTACCGACATCGGTTTTCCAACCGACGTCGATCTCTGTCACTGTCCTTTTTTTTTCAAAACCAGCAACCTGAAGCCTGTCTTTTCTCTGTCAAAGACTCCATCCTGGTTTTCTGGAACTGAGCAACACAGTTCCTGAGACCTGAACCTTCTTTACCTTGCATGGTTTTGACTCATAGCCAAGCCAAAGCTCTTGTCAACCATGCTAGCCGTCAACCACTTCCGTCCACCCCATCCGTGACCAAGCCTACAATGGAGTTCAACTCGGAGACCGAAAGAACTCCCATTCGTCCAACCCCGCCGCAGACTCCCATTGTCCAAGAAGGGGACCAAGACTTCAAACGATTCTTGGACCTCAACGTCAAGGCCTTGCAACATTATCTCGCGCATAGCCGAATGCGAGACTCCTTGGGCAATCCAATCTATGGAATGCCAACCTCCCTTGTCGCGACTACGGCTGTATCGACAGCATCCGTAGTTCAACCTTCAGACACCCAAGCCATCGCTTTGACCACTGACCAGACTTTGACCAATCCCCCAGGTGTGGCCTCTCCCTCTATCATTGGGCCCACTTCCACCGGGGTTCCGGCCTCTTGTCAACCTCAACCCGCTCAACCACTATCCACTCCATTTCAAAACCTTGTCATCTCTATCCCGCCTACCCTGGCCCCTATCAACACCAGGGTGGCTTCTTACCCCTTGGCCCCCGTTACCACAGTCCAGCCTCTCGTGGCAACAATGGGCCCAGCTATGTCTTCTAACCAACCACCTTTAGCATCCACCTCTGCCCCTGCGATTAGTCATCCGTACATTCTACAACCGACTATGTCGCTCGCCTCCTCTAACCTCTTCCAAGCGCCCTACAACTTAGGGGGCACGCAACCCGTCAATCCGTCGGCAGACATCATCAAAATGCTGATGGATAAGATGACCAGTCTTGAGACCTCTGTTTTTGGCTCGCGCAACACTCTTTCATACGAGCAGATCTGTAACAAGCCCATTCATCCTTCCATCCCAATCAGACCATATCCTAGCCAGTGGGAGCTTCCGAAGTTTTCTCACTTTCAAAACAAGGAAGACCCCCAACAACACTTGTGGGCATTCAGACACGCCTGCTACCTCATTGGCCATGACGATGCGTTACTCTTATGCACTTTTCCTATGTCTCTCTCGGGTGCTGCACTTGACTGGTACAGCTCCCTTCCTAGCCATTCTCTCTTCTCATTCACGCAATTGGCTCAGCTATTCCTCGATCACTTTTCCATCAACATAACCAAGAAAGTCTCAATCACGGACCTCTATTCTATTTGGCAATTCGAGGACGAGTCCATAGCCGACTTCGTTGCTCGATGGAGAGGCCTTATCAACCAACTCTCCTTTTCCTTGCCCCAGGCTGAGCTTATTGAACTCTTTTCTCAAGCCTGTGCCTGGCATATCTCTTCCACCCTGAGGGTTCAAACCTTCCGCACTTTTGACGAGGCCTTCACGATGGCCCGCAAACTAGAGTTGCGTGCCATCGAGGAGAACAAAGTCAAGTTGCAGAGTAAGAATCCCAGCTCTAAGGCCAATGACTCTTCCTCTGCCAAACCATCATCATCCAATTCTAAATCCAAGGCTTCAGCTAATGCCGTGGTTGTCAGACCTTCATCTTCTTCGACCAATCAGCCTGAGCCCTCTACATCTCAGAGCGCTACTCGGCAATTCCAGCAAAGATACATGCAGTGACGATATACTCCTCTCGGAGAATCATATGCATCTATGCTGGAAAAGCTTCTTAAACAGGGGGCCCTCAATCTCCCTCAAGCCCGACCTCCACCGCAATTCGATCCCTCACACGCCATCCCTGCGTGGTATAGGGAGCATGACTTCTGCAGCTTCCACCGTGTTAAGGGCCATGACACAGAAAACTGTAAAACCTTTAAGAACATAATACAAGACATGCTCGAAAAGGGGGATCTCATCTTAGACAATCCAAATGCACCCCCTAATCAGGCCATTGACATCTTCAAACAACCTTTCCCCAATCATCCGCCAACTCAGAACAACGTCCAGACCTTAATTGACGACAATCATGAGCACAACGTTCGAACAGTCAATACGGTCTCTCCTTTCGTCCCCAATCAACCTCTTGAGGTTAGTCCATCAAGCAGTCCATCACATGTGGACGAACCTCTCTTCCCGGCTAGTTCTCCATTGACCTCTCTCATCTTGGAGGACGCCTCGGCCTTACCTGCACCTCCGGTCTCACCATCCCCCGTTCTATTGCCTATGGAGGACCCGACCCTTCTTACTCCTCAGCTGCAAGTGGAGGGCCCCGTCATCCCTGCCCTTTACTTGCTGGAGGAAGCTCACTCCCCAGTTTCTTCTCCACCCAGGGAAGAACCTGTCCTTCCTTCGTCCTCATCTAAATCTGTCATGACTTCACCATACCATGCGTCTAAGACCACTACACCCATCTCGTCTTCAACCTCGCAACCATCAACATCTTCCTCTCAGCCATTTTCTCGATTAGTGGAGAAGATTGAACTTCTCCCTCCGCGAAAAGTGACGCCTCAGGTCTTGTGGGAGCGTCTTAAAGCCCTTCAACATACCCGCGCCCTCTCATCACATGCCGCTAATCCTCCCAAGGCGGAATCTCGTTAGACTCTTGACAAAGACCAGACTCTCAAACCTCAACCAAACCCGTCCAAACCAAAGCCTGCGTCTATCTCGTCCAAACCCATCAAGTCATTTGGCGTTTGTCCTGTCTCCACCCTCACTCACCCGCAAGTGAAGGTGGACCTAGGCTAGACCTCGACCAGCAGTAGTCTTCCAACCAAGTCAAAAAAGACTGCTAGACCGCAGAAACGAACGCCTCCTTCTCCGTCACCATTGCCATCCATTTTGGGCCCCCATCCTTCGACCTTGGCTAGCATCCTTCCCACTCCGACCTTCAACCAAAACTCGTTGCCTCCTTTGCTTCCTCTGCCTACCTCCAGTCGTCCATCTCCTAAAAAGGCGTTCTCAATCACCAGGCCAGAGCCATCTCCATCTGTCACCGCGCCATCAACCCATAAGGTGGTACGGAAACCTCTTCTAACCTCGCCTAAGCAAAAGTCACCAACCTCGTGCATATCAAATAGCACGGACCCTCTATTGGGCTCATACTCGTCAATATTGCACCGACTTCTCCAGACTTCTGACATAACCCTTCCGCCCATCAAGCCTTTCCAACCTCTTGGGTCCAAGCCCTCCTGGTTCGATGATACGAAAATTTGCTTATATCATCGTACACCAGGACACGATACTGAGACTTGCTGTGCCCTCAAGGCCGTCATCCGCCGCCATATGGAGAAGGACACTCTTCTCCTTGAGGACACTCTTGACCAGACCCCGACTCCTTCCTGTCCAACTTCTTCAAACACGTCAACATCTCACCAGCAAGACATGACCCCTTCTTCGCCTCCCATTTTTGAAATCAATGCCATCCGTATAACCACTAGGTCGCAACAGGACAAGGCCAAAGCAAAAGCTGCCATTCCTTGGACCTATCCCTTCGTCAAGCCACCCCTTGCGCCCAAGCCTAAAATTTCTATCCTTGGCGCGTCCCAACCTTCTTCATCTTCCTCTTCTGGACCAATTCAAGACTCCATGCTGAAGCAACTTCACCAGACACTGGTGAAGATGTCTCTTTACGACCTTATCCAAACTTTGCCTCAGCACCGTCAAGCCCTTATCCAAGCCTTGCAGGCAGCGGAGGTCCAACCCGAGGACTCCCAACCACTCGCTACCCTCGTCCATTCTTTATCTCCTGTCAACTCCATCACATTCAGCGATTCTGAGATTCCCACATCTAACACAGAAGATCAAGACGCCGCCCTCTTCATCACTGCCTATGTCGATCGAACGCGCATCAAACGCATTATGATCGATGGCGGCGCTAGCATCAACATAATCTCTACCCACGCCTTTGATCAGCTAGCTCTTCCCAAGAACTGCGTCTCCAAAACTGACGCGATCTTATGCTCTTTCAACGACACCACCGCCACGACCATTGGCACAGTCATCCTCCACATTCGCGTAGGCCCATGCACAGTCTCAGAGCTCTTCTATATCATTGAAGGAGAGTTTCAATACAACCTTTTACTGGGCCGACCTTGGATCCGTGCCATGGCCTGTATCCCCTCCACCCTGCACCGTTGTGTGAAGTTTGAGCATGATGGGCAAGTCCACACCATTCCCACTGACCCTTCACCCTTCAAGACTTGAAACACCACCTATCGTCCTAATGACGTCCTCATTCCCATCAAGCCGTCCACTTCGGCACTGCCTCCATCTGCGGAAGCTTCAACCAGTTCGCAATCAGCGGTTGCCCTCACCCCTCCTCTTCAAGCGCCGACCAAGGACCCCATGGAAGACATCTTCCAACGACTATCACTTGGGGAATACCGCTTGTTGACCCTCGACATGTTCCAAACTCCACAAGAGTATGGACGCCTTCACCTCAGTCCTAATTACGACCCTCGAATCGGGACGGTCTTACCTTATGGTCCTCCTCACTTCCAAACCAACTTTGTCTATGGGGGGCTTAATCAAGCCCGTACCTACGGCACTTCTCTTTCTTCACCCCAACCTTTCACATCTAATTTCTCATTTCTTGGCAACCCCGCCTTTGCACACACTTACCTTCACAGGTGTGCATGGAAGGGTTTTGGTTTTGGACGTTATGAGCAGGGCTCCCATCAGCCCATCAAGCTGCTCAATGATCACGATGCCAAGAAACGGTATGGCCTGGGATATCATGACCCCACTCAGGCTCCTTCTGACCTTTGTCCCAAACCAACCATTGACCAATCTCTTTCAGACTCGCCCATTTCTCCTTCGTCGCCTACGGAGTCGGTGGTTTCCATCCCTCCTAGTTTTTTTTTCCATAAACACCATCCGCCTGGAACCCCTGACCTATCAGCTCAATGGGGTGCCCAGGTCTCTCCCTCTCATCTTTCCTAGCATGGTAGAGGATGAGTCGGCAACCATTCACACTGTCCACTGCATTGACGATGACGCCATCCTTTCTTACATGGGTGCCGATGACTCTTTCGTCCAGCGTTTCCTCCCTTCCGAGACCCAAGTTATGTTAAATGAATCCACCATTGACATCAACCTCCCTTCTTCTTCCGATGTTCCTCACGTCTTAAAGATTGGCCAATCTTTAGACACTCAGGAGCAGCTTGACTATGCCCAGTTCCTTTCCAACCATAGCAAGGCCTTTGCCTGGACTTACAGCGACATGCCTGGCATCGACCCCACCATTGCTACCCATAACATTGTCACCAAACCAGAGGCTAAGCCTGTTAGGCAGAAGCTTCGAAAGATGCATCCTCGCATTGCGCTTCTTGTCAAAGAGGAGCTTCAACGCCTTCTTTCTGTCTCCTTCATCCAACCCATCGATTATCCACAGTGGGTCTCTAACATCATCCCAGTTACTAAAGCAACTGGGGGGATTTGGATCTGCACGGACTATCACGACCTTAACCTAGCCTGTCCCAAAGACGACTTTCCCCTTCCCAACATCGACCAGCTTGTTGATCTCACGATCGGCCATGAGATGCTATCTCTCATGGACGGGTTTTCAGGATACAATCAAATCTTGATCGCACCGGAAGACCAGCACAAGACTACCTTTATCACCCCATGGGGGACTTTCTACTATCGAGTCATGCCTTTCGGCCTAAAAAATGCTGGTGCCACTTATCAACGTGCCATGACTTACATTTTCCATGATCTCCTCCACAAAATCATGGAGGACTATGTGGATGACCTTCTCGGCGAGTCCAAGCTCCGCCGCGACCACTTGACCATTCTCACAATCATCTTCTCTCGTCTCCTTCAATACAATGTCTGCCTCACCCCCAAGAAGTGTGTCTTTGGGGTCCTCTCAGGCACACTTCTCGGCTTCATCATTTCTTTCCGTGGTATCGAGATAGATCCCGCCAAGATCCGCGCTATTCTCGAAATGCCGCCCCCGACCAATCTCAAGCAGCTTTGCAGTCTACAAGGGAAGCTCCAGTCCATTCGCCGTTTCATCTCGCAACTTTCAGACCGCTGCCAACCTTTTCATCACCTCCTTAAGAAGGACGTCTCCTTTAAGTGGGATGAGAACTGTCAAGAGGCTTTTGAGGCCCTCAAAGGCTATCTGGTCTCTCCACCAGTCCTCATTCCACCTAAGAATGACCAACCCTTCTACCTTTATATCTCTGCTACCAACCATTCGTTAGGTGCCATGATCACGCACCGAGACGAGCATCATCGCGAGCAAGTGGTTTACTACATCAGCTGAACACTGGTCGACTATGAAACTCGGTATACTCATACCGAGAAACTCTGTTTGGCATTAGTCTTTTCCGCTACCAAGCTCCGCCACTATCTTCTCAACCACAAAACCTTTGTCGTCACTCACACCGACCCTCTCAAGTACATGCACTCCAAGCCATACCAGAATCAACGTATGGCTCGGTGGCTCATGCTGCTTGCTGAGTTTGACTTCGAATTCATCCAACAGAAATCTATCAAGGGGCAAACCATTGCTGACCAACTGGCAGATGCCCCTCTTCCCAACAACTGACCTTCACACTGTGAGTTCCCTGACGAGTCTATCGCCACACTTTCCATCGATGACACCGTCTACCAGATGACTATGTTCTTTGACGGCTCCAAATGTCAACTCGGTGGGGGTGCGGGGGTCATCCTCATCCCACTTGACGGGGAGCCCTTGCCTCTATCTTTCAAGCTTGACTTCGATTGTACCAATAATATGGCCGAATACGAGGCCTTAATTTTGGGACTTCAGACTGCTCTTTCTCTCCACATCAAGTCTATCAACATCTTCGGCGACTCGCAGCTCATCGTTAATCAAGTTAACGGTTCATATCTCTATAAAAATGAAGTTTTACAGAGGTATAAGAATCGTGCTGACACTCTTTTTGCATCTTTCGACCATTACCTCTTACAGACTGTTCCACGCTCTACGAACAAGTTTGCCGACACCATGGCTTCTCTTGCTTCGCATATCCCGTCTTCATCATCATCACCCTGCCTTTTTGTCACAGTGCGTCGCATACCCTTGCCTTCATACATCTCTCCTCACATCGACCATATCAATACTGTCAATTCTAGCCCACAAGATGACTGGTATAAGCAACTTGTGGACTACTTGTCTCTTTCTGTCACTCCTCCCAACCTCTCTAGCAATGCGCGATGAGCTTTCATCAAGCGCACAGCTCGCTATACCATGCTAGGGGGTCTTCTCTATAAACGAGGCTTCGACGGCCTCCTTCTTTGCTGTCTAACCTCCACTGAAGCTCCTCAAGCCATAAAGCAAGTCCACGACGGGATTTGTGGTGGACACTTCAGTGGAAACTCGGTTGCCAAGCGCCTCCTTCGCCTGGGTTATTATTGGCCCACCCTTCATCAAGACTGTAGCGATTATGTTCGGCGTTGCATCAAGTGTCAGCAGCACTCTAACCTGCTTCATCTCCCCAGTCACGCCTTGCAAGTCGCTCAGGATTTTTGGCCTTTCTCTCAGTGGGGCTTGGATCTCATCAGTGAGATCAACCCTCACTCGTCTCTTCGTCATCAGTCCATCATCACTGCCACTGAGTATTTCACCAAGTGGGTGGAAGCCATTCCTCTCGTCTCCACAAAAGCCGACAAAATTGTCGACTTCATCAGCAGCCACATCATCTATCATTTTGGTGTCCCTCACAAAATCATCACCGACAATGGCAAGTCCTTCAAAAACAAGACTGTCCAAAAACTATGCGACTCATTTGGCATCAAACTCAGCTTTTCTTCGCCTTACTACCCATAAGCAAATGGGCAGGCCGAGGCTTCCAACAAAATTCTCACCAAAATTCTCATGAAGGTGGTTGACGATACAGGAAGGGATTAGCACGTTCATATCCCCTTTGCTTTGTGGGCCTACCGCACTAGCATCCGAACCTCTACAGGTGCTACTCCCTTTTCTCTTGTGTACGGAACAGAGGCTGTCTTACCTCTCGAGGTACAAATCCCGTCTCTCCGCATCTCCCTGCATGACATTCTGTCCAACGATGACTTTCGTCAAGATCGCTTAGCTCAACTTGAGTTACTCGATGAGCGTCGTCTTGCTGCCCTTAATCATCTCCATGTCTACCAAAGTCGCATAAAGTGGGCCTATGACAAAAATCTGTGAGAACGAGATTTCAACATCGGAGACCTCGTCCTCAAAGAGAATCAGCACGTGACCAATATGGAGCGAAGTAAACGAGGTAAATTCACCCCCAATTGGCTTGGACCTTTTATCATCACGCACAAGTATGGGTCAGGGACTTATCGTCTGTCTTCCCTCGACGGACGGCCAGAACCTGAGCCTCTTAATGCGTTGCATCTTCGACCTTTCTTCTGTTAGTCGAGTACTCGTCTACTTGACACGTAACTTGAGCTCATCCCTTGAGCAATCCTCATCCTCTTAATACTCATCCCTTTCAACCCTGTTCCCCTTTAACAAGTCCTCTACAACCCTTTTAGGATGTAGTGATGCTTTGTCCTAATAAAAAGGGGCGTCCTTGAGCTTCTACAGTCTTGTCCGTGACTCTCATTCCTATCAATAAATCCAAATCAAGATGTCAAAACATATCCATGGTCACTAAATCAAGTCAAATCAAAGAGACAGACTGCTCCCTCGAAGGACAGTTGTACTATCATTGCTGCATTACTAGACTGATCCCTTGAAGGACAGCTAGGCCAACTTTTCAAACATTATTAAGCAAAAATATAGACCACTCCCTCGAAGGATGGCTATGACTACTCTGGCAATAAACAACACTTTTCTTAGAAGCTTCCCGCATCGATTAGCTTCGCAACATGACCATTACATCAAGTGACATCTCTATGCAGGCTTCTCGCATCAATAAGTCTGCGCAAAAAAAAAAAAAAAAAAAAAAAAAAAAAAAAAAATGAGTCACGGACATTGGCTTGTAGTTGTCTCAGGGTCTCCTACAAAAGGGGCAAGGTTATTCCTGCTCTTAAACTGGGTTACCCTATCCTCCTTCTATCACTGGCTCAAGGGACTTTGAGCTCACTTTAATGTCAAAGTGATTCGATTACCATTCTAACTCAACACTGGTCAACGACGCAATGCATGAACGGGGCTTTTGTTCTAATAACCCCTATCTATGCTTCCTTTCTGGTCCTTGTCAATGAAAGAGCAATTTGCCTTTCACCTTTTCTCTACACTTTGGTCACGCTTTGGCCACGTCAATTGTTGACTCATCCTTAAACCCAGCCAACTTCAACATTTTTCAACCCAGCCTCGACATTTTCAACATGACATCAGGCATCATCCTTGTCCTTTTCGCATAGTTTCTATGGACACCAATACACATGGAAACTACCGACTAGACCCAATTTATGTTAAGCATAAACCAATACTTGCTGAAGCATAAATAGACCTTCTATTCATTTCTAGCATACATCCATCACGACTATGGAAACTTGCTAGGAATGAAAGACTCTCGACCACTTCTACAGAAGACACCATCTGTAGTATCCTTTTATCCTCATCTTTTTATCCTCATCATTTCGACGCTTGACCACATCCAATCATCAACCATTTTGACCCTCGCAGTTCGAACTACATTGGTCTGAGGCCCTACGACTAGGGCTATGTAGGCAGCACTCAGATAACACATCTTCTGAGGTTAGCTCGACCACCCCCGTTTGTTCGTCTCTATGATGGACAAACCTTCTCTTCTTTGACTCTTATCACACCCAACTTCATCAACTTTGACCAAGACCAATCATTCTCTTTGACCAAGACCAATCATTCTCTTTGACCAAGACCAATCATTTCCTTTGACCAAGACCAATCATTCTCTTTGACCAAGACCAATCATTTCCTTTGACCAAGACCAATCATCGACTTTGACCAAGACCAATCAATCCCTCCGACCCTCCCTCCCTTTTAGGGAGAACTACATCAGCCTGAGGCCCTGTCACCAGGGCTATGTAGGTAGCACTCAGTTGACATGAGGTCTTCTGGGGTTAGCTCAGCCGCATCCTTTCGTCTATCCATCCTTTTGACCAATGACCATTGGCGATCATGCCTATCTCCTTCGACCTCGACCACTTCCAAGCCAATGTTGCCTTGGTTGTTTTTACGTGTATGCTATTCCACGACTGGTTAGCAGAATTGTCTGCAGACCTTTTTTGACCCTTCACAAGTATAGGATCGCGAGCCAGTTGATCCCTACTACTTGTGACTTTTTCGTGTTTCTGGGAGCACTTCCTGAGCCCTGGATACCTGGGACACGACGACCATTTGGAGCTTCAGCTTAGATTGAGTGACCCGATCAGCAGACGACTAAATGCTGGGGCCCGGTTACTTCAATTTTGGCACTCCTTGACCCTTGACCATGCGACAATTTGACCTGACCCTCTCGTGAAGTGGACTACGTGCAATCTCGACTATGGCAACGTTTTCACTCACTCTCTTCTATCCATTTCTCTGTCAAATCGACACTCGATCTTCGGTTCCCTTCTCTCGACTATCGCTTTGAGGGGGGAACGCCTCATCCCTTTTCTGGAGCAACCAACTCCTATTTTTGTCTTGCAGTTCGTCTAGAACAACCAACAAGACAAAAAGGGGCAAATGTAGACACTGCAAACATGTCTTCACCTTGGTTCTCCCCCTTGGCCCTTTCTCCCACCTAGTCCTCCTTGGTCCCTAACCCACCTAGGTCTTATTAATTAGAAATTAACATCTATTTTTAATTAAATAAGGCCCCCTTTCCACCCTACCCTTGCCACCTTGGATCCTCCCTTGAATCCCTCCACCTTCCCCCTAGCATTTATTAGGCCAAATCTCACCATTATATCCCCCCTCGTCCATTTTGGCATCCTCGTGACCGTTCTGCCCATGACCCCTCGCTCGGCGGCGTGCAAGAGTGGGCAGAGGCTATTTTTAGCCTCTGTGCCCATCCTGCGACCGCCGACGTCGGCGACCCTTCGGCCGACGTCGGCGAAACTGCCGACGTCGGCAGCCTTCATTATCCCCTTCTGCATCTGTTGCACCCCCTGGACTCTTGAGCTCGAAAATGGATTCTCTTGACGCTTTGGCTCTGATCTCTCCTCTGTCTTAACCTCGTGCAATAGTAGCAACAGGTGAAAAGGCCCTGGATCAGCATCTTCTCCTTGCAGCAACTCTTCTGTGGCTCCAACAACATCTTCTTCTCTCTTCATTCAGCAAGCTAAAGGTAAGCTAGTCTAGTTTTTTATTTCATTTTATTCAGTCATCTATATTCTATTGTCTTCTGCTCCCTCTATCCTTCCCCCCTGAGAGGCTGCAAAGCCTTCTCAGGCCCCATCCTCTATGAATCCTCCTCTTCCCTGTCCTCTGTGTCTCTTTCAACTTCCTCACCCCTCTGCCAACAAGACCTTGCACCAGGTATCCAACCCAAACCAGACCACCCCCCAATCCATCCAAGCTTGTCCCCGTTCAGTCTCAGACCCATCCACAGTCCAGCAAGCAACCCTGACCTGACTACAGGCCACAACCCCGACCGACGCCGGTCACTTCCCCAACCGACGTCGGCAGGATAGCTGACGCCGGCAGATCAGATAACCGACGCCGGCGACATTTCCGACCTCGGTGACTGTCTTCAGCCCAACAGCTCTTTCAGGTAATCATTTTGTTTTCTTCTTTCCTTTCTACTTTCTTTGTCATTTCTGTATTCTGGCATTCTATCTTTTATCAGTCACTTATTTCATCAAAACAGTGGGTTGACCTCCCTTAAGGAAGTTTTTACACTTCTGGGAACAAGCCTTTTGCTTGGCGACCCACTGCCTATCTGTCTAACGTTTTTCTTGTCCTAGTTTCCTTTTTTTCTTGCAGGTGTCATTCCTCCACAGCCAAAGAGGAGTGCTCACAAACGTCTGGATTTATGGTGTGCAATCTTTAGTCCAGGTACTTCCAAGCCTTGTCCATTACTTTCTTTTAGTTTCTTTCTTTTTAGTCTGAAAAGCAAATTTGAGGTAGAAACAATAGTCACATCCCTTTAACAACTAACTACAATGAACCTAGTAGGGACTTGGTCTTGAGACAAGGGATAATGAGGAAATTATAGAGTTTCAAGGTTTCAAAGGAGTTATCAGACACCACCAATGACATTACATAATTTTAAAAAGGTTCAATGTTGAAGTAAGGCTCCTAAATCACCCAAACTAGAGAACTTTTCTAAATAGATATACATAAGCAGATACACAAAACTATTCACTTTTGTAGTAACTCAAGGTACTTAAAAATATTGAGACACAATGTTTGTATGTGTAGAGGATAGATGGAAGATCAGGTTTTTGAGTGACTATAAGAGAGGAGACCAAATAGGGGTCATAAAAACCTAATAACATACATAAAATCCTTGATAACACAAGACTACCTGCCTAGACTAATCATGTTGTTATTTGAAATAACTACAGAGATTTGTTTAGGAGAGTCTCATAGTAATTATTTGGACCTCATACCAATTTTTGAACTCACTTTGTGACCTCAACAAAGAATGGGAACCTTGTTCAGACCCAACATAGTCTTCAACAAGTCTGTTTGCCTAATCAAATAAAGGATTGGTTTATTTGAAATAACTGTCTATGTGTATTTAATGAGAGTCTCATGGAAACAATAGATCATCATGTATTTTTAAAACTCACTAGAATATATGAGGATCTTGAAAACTCTGCCTACTCTAAAATATGTGCATACACAAGCCTATTAGCTCTTAATAAGTTTGTGCTTTCTTGAAGAGTCTAAAACTATATGATAATCTGTAATATATTATAATGATAAGTTAATATTATGTATACATGATGATATAATCACTCATACCCCCAAATCAAGCAATAATAAGTCAAAAAACATGGTAGCTATGTTCAGTCTTGCAAACTTAATCATATACACCATTCCACAAGGTAGACATTGAAGAGTGGAAAGGTGAAGTCAGTTGGGATGAGTTGAAACATTGATAATCTCATGTGAATATGGTAAAATTTCTATACTAACTTTCTAGAAACTTATACACAATAATAATGAGATAACATAATGTCAGACCTAACACAGACCTAGTCACTACATAGTCGGCCCTGCTTTCTCATTAAGAACTTTGCTTGTTGTTTGAAAATGTTTAAGAATATATAGAGGGACTAGGTTATATCAAGGTGTTCCCATTATTATTAATGAGTTATCACATTAATCTAAAATAATTTAAAACTTAGGTTTGAAAGGAAACAAGCATAGTAAACCTTGTTCTTTAACCTTACACAGTCCTAAGTGTATACACAGTCTTTTTGGGCAATCAGTGGTGAAGTGAGGTCAGTTAGAGTTAGGATGAAATTTTAGACTTGAGAATATTTTGAAATATTCTAAATATAAATTCCATGAATTCACCGACATATTATAGTGAAGAGTAAATGTGAGAATACAGGCAGCTTATGGTATAATTGGGAGAATAATATAAGAACCCTAGGCATAGGTTAATAAGGGTGAAGAGAAACTTGATGAAGGAAGGTGGTTGTAAAACTATTGGAAAGTGTTTATATGGATGTTAAAGACATTATTTAGGTAATTTTGGACCAAAAATAACTCAATAAAGGCACTTACATACCTCAATCTTGTTTAACCTCCTAGAATGCTTGTTTTCAACCCAAAAGGTCACTTTATTTTACTTGGTATGGTCAGGAGGATTTTCATAGCACCTTGGGATCCTAGATAAATTTGAATAACCTAATTCAATTATATTTTTTGTAATTTTTTGGAGGATTCATACTTCCATCTTTATGAATCATCCTTAAGAACCCAAGTCATTTTTAGGCTGCCTGAGAGAGCCATAAGGACCTAAAGAGAGATAAATAAAATTTTCTTCCTCCATATGGATCATAAAATATTTTAAACCACAAATAATATGTTCAATAATCTTATAATCATCATCCCATGTAATTGGTTGATCTAATATTTTATAGAATCATACAAAATAGGGATAAAAATGACTATTTTATTGATATTGTATAGGTCCATACAATGAGTTAGAAATTATAATTTGGCATGGAGGTAGGGAAGTATGTTTTATAACTTAATCACACACTTTTTTTATGTTTGGAACATGTAGGGAACCTATAGAATCATTTTCATTCTATTGATAGGGAGGCCTAATTGAGGCCTAGTTAAGAGAGAGAAAGGGTAGAATGGACATCTCCACTCACTCTCAAAGCATGAAATTTAACATGGATGTGTAACTACATATTAGGTATGATAATATGCCATTTTATTATCAACACATTCTATACTTTATTCTCAACAATCAGGTTTGCTTCATTTTAGGCCTATAAGGAATGAGGCCTATTTGGGGCTTTTGGTATACAAATGACCTATTATGGATATTTTGAGGCCTCAAAATTGATTTTTTAGTTCCAAAATTGTATGACGAGACCACCCATGAAGTTTTGATGAGCTAAAGCAACTAAAACCAAGTTTTGAAACTTGTGTGCAAAATAGGCCTAACAGAGATGAAGAGTCCTTTATACACCTTGCATATGAAAGAGGTGATGTGTTAAAAAGAACCTAATGGTTTTATCTTAGAGGTGTCAAGAGTATAGAAAATAGGTATAAAAAACTAATTTTACCATCAATAATTCTACTTATTTTTCAACATGTCAAGACAAAGGGGAGTTTCAAGAATTCAGTCAAGGTGTCAAGCATACATTTCAATCCCCATACCACTTAGAGAGCTGAAGAATATTCATAAGAGATAAACATCAAATAATAAACCTATTTAAGTTTTTATATAACTCCTCTTCTTGTTTTATATCACATGACACTTGTCTACCTTCTCTCTCCTACACCCTTCTTCTCTTCTCTCTCACATTCTCTATATATTGAGCCACTTTCAGTTAAGTTTATATCCTCCACCTAAGTATGGAAAATTACTACTCATTTTTAGCCATTTATCAATAAATAATGAGATGGTTTACCTTTTACATGAGTTTTTTTAATGTTTTTGTTAGCTAGTTGATCTTGATAAGTGATATGTTCTCTTCCTTAGCATGTTCTCCTTGTTTGCATTCATCTTCAGCTTTGAAAGCCTATTGCAAGTCTCTTGAAATGTTCTAATGAAGTTTTTCATGAGATTTAATGAGTTGTATTTGCAAAAAATTTAAGTAATGACATTGATTTTAGTCCTCTTAGATTAAGTTAGCTTCCTAAACCTCCATGAGAAATACTAATGCAAGGGGCAAATTTGAATTAGTGTATGTGTAGATTAAGCTTGTATTTAAAGTTGTATACACTATAAATTGGTCAAGAAACCACAAATATCATGTATTTTCATATTATTCTTCATAGGAGACTCTGATTGGAGAATATGATCCTTGTTCATACTAGCCATGTCTTTGTTTTTTCTTATCTTGGTCATGTTTTTTGATTTCTTCACCTTTTTTCCCATTACCAGTCATGTGGGACCTTTTGACAAGTGACTCCACCTTAGCAAGACAATATTCCGCATGCCAATCATATTCTCCCAATTCTTGAGATTATAGGATATGAGCATCATAATTGGAATACAACACCAGACACAGACACAGAAGTGTCCCATTTTTAGTGCTCTTGTCCATTTGCATTTTGAGCCCCAACAGTAATTTATCTTCATTTAACATGTCCCTAACCTTTCTTATCCCCTCCCTTCAGTTTTATTTACCTTTTTTATTATATCTAACATGAATAAATATCCCAAATTCAAAATAAATAATCTCCTATTTAAAGGACTTCAAAAGACATTTTATATCTAGCACTTACTACTTTGACACACTAAGTAATTAAAAATCAATCAATAGTATAGCTTAGAATTCTGCATCACACATAGATTTGCATGCTTGATCAAGGAAGTAATTTGTCAAAGAATTCATTATTTCATCTACCATGCATGTTTATTATGCATATTCCCTAAGGGAGAACTACATTTGATTTAAGACCCTAGCTTGAGGGTTAATATAGGCAGTGATCAAGATAAGTTATAGATTATGTTTGTTTTTTCATGTATGTAGGTAGACCTAGGGTTTGAGAATAAATTTGGTCATAAAGTGGCATCTACAAGTGATCATGGATAAATGAAGATACCTATAGGATCCAAAAACAAGTCCGCATCAGAATCTATAACCAAAAATTGATTTGGACAACAACACCATAACTAGACTATAGTGCCAAACACCAAAGTGTCCACTTTTTGACACTCTTCTACTTTCATAAAATGAAATATATATTTAGGTTTTTGACATCTTCCTAGTCTTGCACAATAGTTTTTAGCTTCTGTATCACCTGTCTTGGCCTATTTTTATAGATAAGTTATTTCCTTTTTCCATGTAATTAATCTGATCAGATTAATATAAATTTGTGTTTTAATACATTTGATTATATTTAACCCCTTAATCTAACCCCCTTATTTTTTAAGATCTAAACCCTAGTTTCCCAAAATAATAAAACATTTGGTAAACCCAACATGAATACTATGATGCCATTATCAACATATCTATTAATAGAGTCCCTGGGTCCATAACAATAATTAGCTCTGTGTCCCCATATATGATGATACTTACAAAAGGGTTGATGTTGTTGCCTACGTAGTATATTTGGATCTTGAATATGAGTAAAAATTAATGTGATTAACCTCTTATCTAGTAGTGATAATAATATGATATATAGGTTATCCCACTTTGAATCAAACTGTAGTGGTGCCCTACTGTTGTTTTGTATAGTGCATATTTTAGGTGGTTCTCTAGAAACTAGCTCTTTATTTTTAACTAGTTGATTTTATAGCTATGATCTCCTATCTTGTTTTGGACATGATGGATGTTGAGTGATAGGATCTATAGATGGAGGTAATGTTATGAAATATAGAGTAAATTGATCAACTAAATTTGATTCAATCAATCCCAATTTATTTTCCAAATCTAAAATTGTATAACATAATTGCCTAAAAAATGACTCTGTATGATATAATATATGCTCTAGGAGTAGTTAGAAAATCCCCTTAATAAAGATATGTTGAATCCCTAAATATGTTGGTTTGTAGATTAATCTTAACATATGAGTTTTGAATTGTAATATATAATCACTAACTGCCTCTGAAGGATTTTGATGCAATGAAGTAAGTTTCTCATATGTAACACAAGGTCCCATGTTTGATATGTAATATTGATAAAATCCTCCTCTAATTTATCATATGTATGCAAAGAACCAACATGGATTAGATGAAAGAACCAATTATGTTCATTACCCACTAATGTCTGCTGGAACAACTTAAGTAGAATCAAAAGACTTTCATAAGATGGTAAAGCCTTCTAAAAGGCTTTAAGGTGTATGAATGAATATCTAATTCCATGAAATTAATGCAATGATGGTATCTAGAAATGATTAGGCATTGAATCTTTGACAAATGTCTTAGGAAGAGGGTTACCATATAATTCATTGACATCCATCTAAGACTTATAAGCCTTTTTTTATAAAGTAATAAGATGTACTTGGTGTTATAATTCACCAACTACATACATCAAATAAATAATCTCTTGGGATGGTATATTAATATCTTTAAGTGGCTCATTTAATCATTGAATTTGATCATTTATTTTAGCCATGGGAATGCTACATTTATCAGTTAGATCATAGAGAGGGGGTTTACTCACTTGAACCTTTGGAGAAATGGTAACTTGGACCTTTGGAGAGGAATGTGGAATACCATTCTCTTTGGGTGAAGAGTGAGAAATAGGTGGTACTATAGTAGGGTGTGGTTTGTGAGATTCATTGGTATCTTTAGTATTTAGTGAATCACATTCTATTTGAATAGAAGATGTGATGTTATCATTGACATGTGAATTATTTGAAATAAAATAATGCATAGAAGTATAAGTAACATTTTACAATGAATTATGTTTGAAAGGAGTGAGGGAAGAGTTAGAATCATGAGATGCATTTTCTTCTTCACTATATGCATCATAGTAATCACTATTCCATGAATTATCACAATCATAATTTTATTCATTTGAAAGGGGAGGAGTACACGTATCACTTTAATATTCACTCTCATTGTCATAATCATATTCATGTTCAATATAATACTCATTATCACTTCCATTATCACTAGGAAGAGGGGTAAGATAAGATGTTAATTATTTTCTAATATGCAATAAATTATCATGTGAAATTGGAATTTTATGTGCATCTATGTTATCCTTGAATGGAGTACATGCATTATTTTCATTTGTGATATGAGAAGTAAGAGTGAGAGAGTTATCATTTAGACATTATTTTGTCATTATTTGAGATGAAAAAGTAGATTTAAGAACATGAGATGGATCATTTTAACTATGCATTGAAAATTTGATTCTATTGAGTTTATATTATTGTAATAGGTTCAAATGCAAGTATATTATCACCAATGAGAGGTTCACTTGGAAATTCATGACTAATTTGTTCATTTGATGTATTGTGCATAGGATAATGAGGTGAAAAGGCACTTTCCCATTTATCAAAATTATTTTCTTTATAAGAGGGAAGAAAAGAAATAGGTTTGAGAGAAGAATATGCATCTACTTTTTCTTCACTATCACTTTCATATGCATCATCATATTCCTAATTGCAAAAATAGTAAATATATTCATTGTAAATGAAATCATATTCCTCATTTTTGGCTAATGTGAAATTTTTCAAATTTGTCCATTTATTGTCATAATTATGAGAAAATTTTAGAAATTTATCTATAGGATGAGAGGGGAAAAGTGCCTTAGTGGCAATTTTATTGCTTTTACCAAAGAGAATATGTAAAAGTACTCTTAAGCAAATAAATGTAATAATAACTAATACACACACACACACACACACACACACACACACACACACACACACACACACACACACACACACACACACACACACACACACACACACACACACACACACACACACACACACACACACACACACACACACATATTGAAAAGATTTTTGACACTCCAAATAAGTTACAAAAGTTACACAATTTTTATGTAAAAATTATAAATGAGGAAGGCTAGGGGTTTGAGGGCCTAATTTGGAAATTTAGGGTTTTGGGTTAGAGTTTTATAATTTTGAAATTATTTAAATAATTGGAATTATAAAATAAATTTGAATAAATCAAATGTACAAAAATTCATACAAAAGTCAAACTTTTAAAAATCATTTTTTGAAAAAAAATGTGAAGGAAAACCTTAGGGGTACTTAGGGTTCAAGATTTGTTTAAAGTAAGTTGGGTTCACCAAATGTTTTATTATTTTTTGGAAGCTAGGGTTTAGTTACTAATAAATAAATGGGTTGGATTAAAGGGTAAAATATAATCAAATATAGTAAAATATATATTTATGTTAATTTTATCAAATCAATTACATGGGGAAAGGAAATAACTTATCTATAAAAATAGGCCAAGATGGCTGATACAAAAGATGAAAACTATTGTGAAAGACTAGGAAGATGTCAAAAACTTGAATATAGATTTAATTTTATGAAAGGATAGGAACACCAAAAAGCAGACACTTTGGTGTTTGGTGTTGTAGTCCAGTTTTAGTGATGTTATCCAAATCAATTTCTAGTTTTGGATTCTGATGCTATTTGGTTTTTGAGTCCTATAGGTATCTTTATTTATTTATGATTTATTATAGGTACCACTATATGACATATTTTATTCTCAAACCCTAGGTATACCTACATACATGAAACAAAAAACATATTAAAAGCAAAAAGGGAAATAATTGGTTTAGGGGAAGTATGATTAAATGATCTAAAACCCCTGTTATCTTGATCGTTACCTACATTAACCCTCAAGCTATGGTCTTAGATAAAATGTATTTCTCCCTTAAGGAACATGAATTATCAATGTGCATGGTAGATGTAAGAATGAACTTTCACCTAGGCCCTTCCTTGACCAAGCAAGCAAATCCATGTGTGATGCAAAATTTTGAGCTATACTATTGATTGATTTTTAATTACTTAGTGTGCCAAAGTAGTAAGTGATAGATATAAAATGCCTTATGAAGTTTATTATATAGGATAATATTTATTTTTAATTTGGGATCTTTATTCATGTTATCCAACATCAAAAGGTAAACAAAACTTAAGGGGATAAGAAGGGTTAGGGACCTATTAAGTGAAGATAAATGACTATTGAGGCTCAAAATTAAAACGGATAAGAGCAACAAAAATGGGATACTTCCATGTTTGATGTTGTAGTCTAATTATATCACTCCTATCATATAGGCTCAAGACTTGGGGGAACATGATTAGCATGGGGAATACTATCTGGTTGAGGTGGAATCACTAGTCAGAATGTCCTAGATGAATGGTAATGGGCAAAAAGGTGACAAAATCAAGAAATAAGACCAATCTAAGAAAAAATAAGTACATGGATAGTATGAATAAGGATCATATTATCCATTCGAAGTGTCATATGAAGAAGACTATGAAAAGACATGATATGTGTGGTTTCTTGACCAATTTAGGGTTATACATTTTCCCCCCTTTTATTCTAGTGATGTAATGAAATGAAATACTAGAGTAAAAGAAAAAAAGAATAAATTGCATACCTAAACTTACTTGTATAGAGGTGAATGTGTTGTATGGATCCAACTCACTTCCTAGACATGGAAGTTGATGGAGAGCTAAATAATTCCTAGAGAGAGAAGGAATCGATGGGGTGGATGCCCCTTAGAATAGATTTGAATGTAAAATCTATGTATCATGGAGAAGGAGGGAAATACTTGTACCCTATGCTAAATCTGACTAAAAATGAGGAATGATCGAAGGCCAAAAACTAATGTCTATCCTCTATCCCACATAAACTCATGTAATCTATATGCATGTATAAAATCTATATGTTGTGAAGAGCAAACTCTATCATGACCCCACTCTAAATATCTGAACTAGAAATAAGAAATGCTTAGAGGCCCAAAATCAATGTTTGTCTTTTGTCTCACATAAATTTTGTATTCTAGATCTGAGTAATACAATGGAATAACTATTGTAGATGACCATGTGATCCAACCTGGTGACAACCTAGGTACAATTATGTGTAATCTAAAACTCTAGTCAATGTGTAAGAATAGAATGGCATGTCTTGTCATTCCATCTATATAATCCTGATTGATGAAGAACATGAACATTTGTGCCATGCCCCCAAATCTAGTATGTGAGTGATGCATCTATATAATCTAGTAATCTATATAATCACATGTGATATGACATATCTTATCATGCCTTATGTGCAAAATTGAAGACCTAAAAAACTATGTTTTGTACTATGTCTATAGTATGTTATCTGATTATGTAAAATATGTTATGCTGTATAAAATTATATGTATGAGACATGCAATGTGTACATGCCCTCAAATCTGGTATCTAAGTCTGTATCTATACTAAAATCATTGTGAATCCATATAATTTGAACCATTGTATCTAAATAGTCTGTGTATCTAAAAAATAAAGGTATATCATTCTAAATGTCCTAAGTAATGTTGATTTGCTGACATAATTTGAATCATTTTATGTCTCAACCTATCTAAATTAAATCTAATAATTTAAATGTTAGATGTGTAAGAATGATGGTGTGTCCACTTATGAGATTGGGTGGGTATGTTGGGTAAGTGTAAAACTAGGAATAGTATGAATGATGCCCCCCTTTTGGGGAGAGTGATGAAATATATGATAAAAGAGGTTGAACCAAAAGTGATGACTAGTGGCATTGTTATAGAAACAAGGTTGGTATGTTTTGAATAGATTGAAAGGTTGTTGGATTTATTAGATTGTGTTGTTTGAGAGTGGAACTCATTTTTTATTAGAGATGACCAAGGTTTGTGTCTAGGTATAAGATAAATATAGAAACCTTTGTGCCATATTAGGTAGATAAAATAGTAAGAGAGTGAAGACTGAGTGATGTTGAAGGTATTATTGTCATGATTCTATGGAAGGAAATGGTTTGAAAAATGGAGTCACAAGGTTTGAATTATGGGTAAAATAGTATTTTGTTTTAAATGAAAAAATTGGTTAATATAGGAAATTGGATTGATTCTTGATTTATTTATGCATTGATGAGGTTGATATTTTAAGATATAGAGTGAGTAAAATTTCAAGAAGATGAGAACCTACCATGACCTAGTTCGAGCAATTGGCAGCCCTAGTTCAAGCTGGTGGTAATGTGACCCTAGTAAGCAGCATAAATACTTAGTTACTATCAATTATTTTTGGCCTATTTTGGTGTTTTTGAGGGTTTTAAAAGTAGCTTAGAATTTTTTTCTATGTCTAGTGATTTTTTCCTATATATATCACTCTTATCCAAGTGTCAACACTCTTGTCTAGGTTTTAGTGCTCATGGCCAATGTTGTTGTCCTGTATCTAGCACTATTATCTTAGAGGCCTAATTTTTAATGATGTTGCTTTGGATTTCACTATTTTTCTATTTTGGATTTTTGTTTTATATTATTTATTGATATATGTGTTTTTTTAGTGTTTTTTAGGGTGAGTTATGGATGAGATAATTCTATAGGGTCTAGGTGATGGAGACATTGAGGCTGCTACCATTATCTATTGATGAGAAAGAGGTTATGGATAAGGTGGGATTGGGTCATGTATGTGACCTAGGTATAGTGTAGTGGGATTGATATCTGATGACTAATTTATGTGAGAGGTGGAATATAGATACATGTAATTTTTGGATTTCTATAGTGGAGATGACTATGACTTTGGAGGATTTCTATCATATACTACATTTGTTAGTTAGTGGGAAATGAGTGATGGTATAGGATAACATGGGTGATAATGTGATTGATTGTGCATCCTTATATTTTTCTTGCATGATTTTAGGTATACATCAAAGAGGTAGTGATAGTGATGTGTTATTATCAATCATTGTGTATTCTAATGTTATACACTTACAAATGTGGTTGGATATTCTATTGGCATCTTTTATTGTTGTGGATGGGAGTGGAGTATCTATTACATAAATGATGCATACAATTATGCATAGTGTCAAGGTATATGACACGATATTATTATGGGGGAGGACTATTCTATCCCACATATATAGGGATCTATATAGGTTTACATAGGATTCATTTAGTGGTGGGGTGAGTATTGTGACTTTATTACATTATTAGTCTAATGAGCACATAGCAGTTATGCAATCAATTGGATTATTGAGAGAAAAGTGGGCACCTCCACAACCATTTGGAGAGTGGTGGATGAGCACATTGGCTATCAAATCCCCTAGGATGGACCATTGTAGGTGGGTTTTAGATGGACTGATGGTTGGTGACATCATATATAGGCCTTATAGAGGATTTATTGGGTGGGTAGAGGATGGAGTACAAATGAAATACATGAGGATGACCTATTGGATTCATGACCATTGGGATAGGGTATATGAGCACTTTTAGTATGAGTGCATGATTAGATAGTTTGGGGTACCATAAGATGTGCCTCCGATATCATGGGTGTGGGTGAGGAGTGCATGAGCATCTATGAGGGTAAGAGCTCATGCTAGACCTACTGAGGCTAAGCTTGCACCATTACCTTTAGATGAAAGGGATGCAACCATAAATATTATAGATGTGGATGAAATTAGATGTACATATACATATACCATTTTGTGGGCTAGGCATCAGTGGGCTCCATTATAACCTATTGAGGTAGGGGATGCTCCAGAGTATAAGGATCCTAAATTGATCTAGATGATGGGAGGTAAGTAGTGATTATATTTGAATTTTGTATAAATTTGTTTTTTTTATTTTGATTTTAAAGTATATAGATAATGTAGTATCATAATTTTTTTGTAGGTGAAGTGGGAGGTTCTCAAAATGGAGCATAGACTGGGGTAGGAAATAGAGATGATGATTAATTGGAGATCATAATTAAATTGACACTCTGAAAGCTCACACATGTACCTAATGATGTAGTGGAGAAGGGATTGGCAGAGAGAATGATAGTCATGGCCAGTATCCATGCCCATCTATTTGATAGGGTTTTTATAGTGATAATTGTATATGTTAGGGTAGTATGAGAGAGAGAGACAAATTGAGAGCTAAGTTAGATAGGCATAGGATACCTCCACCTAATATTGGTTTTGTTAGCACAAGGATCATGGATGAGTATAAAGCTATACAGAGGTGATAAGTAGACTTGTGTGAGGAGGATGGTCAACTATTAGAGTGAGAGAGTTGTTTCAAGAGGCATGGAACAACTCAAGGAGGTATGGGGCCATCAAGTGCTAGGATAGATTATGGGACTAGTACTAGTGGGGAGAGTGAGACTGAGAGTGAGGTCCTGATGCCCATTCATGAATAATTGTATTTAATACCAATGTATATGTTTTGAAAATTTGTTATATATATGGATACTAGTTTGATTTGGACTCATGCATATTATGTTATCAAATTTGGAGTGTATTGGTATATTTGTTGCAAATTGTTGATTACAAATAGTTGATTTGGCATTGATGTTGAGGTTTCATATGTTTTAAAAAATGGTATTTGGGATGTGATTTGATTTTTTTTAATAATTGTGATGTTAATGTCTGATTTTGAATCATATGTGAGTAAAACTATGTTATTTTGTAATTGGTAATTTGATTTGATAATGTGAATACTTATATGTATGCTCAAAATCTCAACCTAGTAAATGCACAAATGAGTCAAGAATAAATCCAATTTCTTATTTTAACTAATTTTTTCATTGAAAACAAAATACCATTTCACCCATAACTTGAAGCCCATAACTCTATTTTTCAAACTTTTTCCTTTCATGAAATAATGACAATGATACCTTCAACATCACTCAAGATTCTCTCTCTTACTACTTTATCTACCTAATAAAACAAAAACATCTCTATATTTCTCTTATGCTCATACACGTACCTTGGTCATCACCAATCAAAACATGTTCCACTCTCAACAACACAATCTAATAAATCAAACAACCTTTCAAGCTATTCATAACATACCAACCTTTTACCTTAGTGATGATGGGGGAAAAGGGCCAACCTTTGTATTATTGAGCCACCCTCAAGGAATTGAGCACTAAATTACATTCATGATATTACTTTTGGTATAACACATATCCAGAATCACTCAACATCACAATAAGTTTTGTATTAGTTCATATACCTGGTGACATGTATTATTTCTTTTCTATTCCTCTCTCTTTTAACCAAATTTTGTACATTCTTATTTTAGACATAACATGTCTAGTAAGAATTGATCTACTCCTTGTTTTCATTTACAGATTTATGCTTCACAATGTTCTCTCTCTATGCACACTTAACATCACACATCTTCGTGGGATTCACCCTTGTAGGTAAGTTTAGGTACGCTTTCTATTTTTCCTTTATCCTAGTATTTCACTTTTCTGTATTACTAGAATAAAGAGGGGGTAAATGTATTCAAATAATATTTCAAAATTAGTAGTTTGAGTGTGGCTTGTGACACCCTATCCATAGCTCATTTTTTCATGCTCTTGTGACCCTTCTAGACACCTTCTCACTCATTACTAGTCATCTAAAACCTTCTAAATGGTCATTCCACCTTAGCTAGGTTGCTTTTCCTAGGCCAATTCTATTCCCCCATTTATTGAATCTATAATACAAGAGCATCAATCTTGTACTATGGAACTAGACCCTTGGGTGTCCCATTTTTGGTGCTCTTATCCAATTGTATTTTGAGCCTCAATAGTTATTTTCATCTAATCCCTATCCTTCATTATGCTAGCCTAGCATTAATACATCTAACCTATGACCAATGGTTCCCTATAAAATCCTATCTAAAGCTCATTTCCAAGGGAGGTGATAAAAATTACAAAGCAAGAAAGAATACAAATAAAGAATTAAGGCAAAGTTCCCTATTCTCTACATACAGTCACCCAACACAGCTCCAAACATATTCAAACCCTCATACTAGTCCCTAGCCACCTCAAACACTATCAAAATTAGAGTTTTGTATCTACATCACACTATTGCATAAAGCACACTAGGTGGGAGAACTACATATGGCTTGATCCCTCTTTGGAGTATTGGTATGTAGGCAACATTCTCACAAAGGGGTGTGGATTACATCTTTAGTGTATCTTATATAACAACCAACCCTATTTCTCAAGTGATTCAAATACTATTTCATCAAGTATAATGTAGGGTTAGGGTTTGAAAGATAGAATCAACTCTATAGCAAGTTTATTCGATAATCAGTGCTTGATTTTTCACAAGCAAGCTCATATACGAACTAGATAAAAACTCAAAAAGTTTCAAGTCTAAGTGACCAGTTTGGACAATAGCGGTAGGAGTGGACTATAATGCTAGAGCCTAAAGTGACCTCTTTTCAGCACTCTTATCCTTTCATTTAATTAAATCTAGATTTAGATTCACAACATTGCCCCAATCTTGCATAGCCAATTCTAGCCTGTGTCTCTACCATCTCAGCCTGTTTCCATCTAAGTTACATTTCTCCTTATTGCTAATTTTAGAAAGGTAAAAAAGATAAATAAATTATACAAATCAAGACTATATTTATTGTAATATTCTTTACTAATTTATTAGTCTAAATGCTTAACTAAAATAAGAATAAAACTCCATTATTCCCAAAATAGTTAAATCATTTGGTGAACCTAACTTACTTTGTTTGCACACAAAAACCCTAAGGAAAAATCCTTTTTGATTTTTCTAGTATTTTTATGATTTTTCTTGCATATATAAATTAAAATTTCCATTTAATTTTTAAAATTTACTGTAATAATTTTTAAAAAAATCATTTCTTTCAAATCCTAGTTGCACTATGCTAGGACCTATTGATTTTTAAGGTATCACCTTATAGATAAATTAGATTCACATAAAATAAAAAATGGATTTTACTTATTTCAAAACATTTGTTAAAAATATGAGTCCATACTTGGTCCTATCATGCATATGAATGATGAAGTCTACTATATGTTAATACAAAGCTTCATTCTTTTCCTTTCATGCCTCTTTTTTATAATATGGGATGATATTAAGAAATTCATTGTTAAACATGTTACGATACCTCTTACTACACATTATTTGGAGCCTTTATCCTAATCTGAGTCATGTTTCATGGTCCATTTTACTCTTCCCCGGGTCACCACCCATCGCTAGAGAGCCCAATTGACACCCCTTTTCCCTCCACCACTTTAACCTATTGATTATCTTTGCTCTCCTTTCATAGTTACTACTAGTCTTATATGGTTAGTAGATAATGTAGTTAGATTTATTACTCAATGTGACACCATGAATTTCCCACCTATTTAGGAACCCCACCACCCTCTTATTCTTTCCCATCCTATGCCTAACCCACCTAAATAGGCAGATCCACATATGGCATATGATATTGTTGGTCAGTTAAGAAACACACTAGATAATATTTCTATGTTAGAACTACTCTAGAAAGCAAATGTGTTTAAGGACATTCCTTTTTATGCACTCACCTAGACTTCTATGCCCATAGATTCAGAGCCTTATTATTTTTCATTAGTGGTCAATACAATAAAAAATATATAAGATGTTATTTCTTTTGATCATGAGGACATGCCTTCTCAGATTGTTATTGATCAAAATTTACCACTATTCATATAAGCTCAAGTCAAAACTAATATAGTTAAGAGATTTCTAACTAATAGTGGTTTCAAACTTCTCATGTAATATTACATTTTTTTTAACCATGGGTGTAGATATGACATCCATGCAAAAGTAATATAAGAACATTAGAGGGTTTGATGATATACCATGAAAAACATTAGGCACCATTGCTTTGGATATCATGGTAAGGCCTAAAAACCCTCTACATAGTTCTAGGTCATGCAAGGTCCTCTTCATTATACTCTTTTACTTGAATGACCTTGGATACACACTATGGGGGTAGTTCCCTCTACTATTAATCTATGTGTTAAGCTTCTCCATGAAGGATACCTATACATATGCCTAATAGATAACTGGCCATTCAAAAATTATAGAATTATAGAGTCATCTTTAACTATTTTTCTAGATGTGACACCTTATATAATAGTTTAAGCACCACCTCATCACAATTCTCTTAACTAGCTACATACATGTGAGGTAGGAGAGACTAATACATATTGTACTCTTCCACTTACATTTATTTCCTTAGATCTAACTACTCAACAAATTATTGTAGATTCAGTCATTTTAGCCACTTCAATAGACATAATTCCTATACCTATTATAATTATGCATCCACCAACAATAGTTCTAGTAGTCCTAGTTGATTCTATACATACAACTCTTCAAGAAATCACAATCACTTCACAAGTTATAGATACTCTCATAGAATCATCATCTTCTCCTACTATAGTTGATGAGACTCACATATCATAATTACCCCTTATGGTAAATTTTGATTTAACATGTGTATGATGTCAATATAGATTCCCAAGCTAATTTAGATGATGATACGATACCCACACTCATAGATGACTATTAATGTGGATTGAGATTTACACTAATTAGCTAAGGAGAGTACTGAGATGACTCTAGAGCCCTCATGACATATCCTACACCACTCTTAGTATCTCATACTACATTATTAGGATATAATCCATATTATTGAACAAAAATATATCACTTAGCACATACAATTCACATGGTTACCTATATGGATATGGAGTCAGTCATTTAGATTTAGGTAGGTAACACATATCATCAACCATAGATTATGTTATAGATGTTACTTGATCATGGATTAATCACACTACCTATAGTATGACACATATCTATTAGCATGTTGTCATGGCAGGATGGTCACCCATTTTGTCTCTTTCAGTGAATCATAGGCCATGACATAGACTCATGTATAGCTTTAAATTAAATATTGGATAAACTATAGGTTTAGGGTACTATCTAGATTATATCATCACTAGCACTAGCTTTGCCACTTATATGGAGGTAGCCTCCTACTGAAGCTAAATTCCCCAAAGGATAAAAAACATATTCATGACTAGAGAAACCCTTAGTTCACCTTCGATAGGATGACACCACTAGGAGTGATATATCTCTGAGTACACAAAGAACATAGATCTTACTAACACCTCAGGAGATAACCACCATGTATATAGAGCCTATGTCATATGATGATAATTATGATGATGATCTTGAGGCATTTGATAATGGATGTGATCCCTTTCTCCATCTCTATTTGCAATGAGCTCCATCTTTGAACCCTTTACCCCCTTCGGCCTAGTCTTTTACATCATTGTGTACATATTGCTTTACTCACATACTTGTACATAGTTTTTATTTGCTTAGTTATACATAATTTCTTATCTTACCTATGCAAAGTTTCTTTTAAATTTTTTGTACATAGTTTACTTATGATTATTTTTACATATCTTATTTAAAAATACCAGAACAATACAATATTTCAAAATACAAAAAATAATATAACATGTTAAAATACAAAAACATTCAAATAAATCAAAAACATAAAAAACATTACAACTCTATGCATCATCCATGTTTTACAATTATAATACCATGCTATACTTACATTTTGTTGTTCTATGCTATTGTTTCTAAATTTATCTACACTACCATGCTTCACTTGATCTTCTTTGAGTGTGTGCAGTGTCACCCAAATTCTTGATTGCTTCACTCTACCATTAAGGGGGCATCTTACTTATACATTTGAGACATACATCGACATATCTACCCACTAGGGGCATCTTCTACATGACTACACCATCTAGGTTATGTCATTCCTACACCACACACTCTATTTATCATGTTGATGTGCATTACTTACTAGCTTACAAAGATTACTCTATTGACACTCACTAGATATATCACTTGTGTATTTCTTAGTATCTACCTAGTCTTATACTCAATGTTTTACATAATTTCAATTATTGCTTTGATTAATTAGATGTGATAGTATTTATAAAATTTTCATGCCTTCCTCTCTTGATTTGATTAGTTATATGTGATTGCATTTCTCAGTTCCTATTTTGTCACTTATGTATACCTTAGGATATTTTCCAATGTCCTTTGCTTCTAATCTTGTATATTCTTGTGGCCCTTGTGCCAATCTTTCCTTATTTGCAATTTAATGTGTATGTGGGAATTTAAAAATGCCTTGTATGATTGCATTCCCAATTTGAGTGACATGTGCCCATGTCCCTTTTTTGCTTGGCCCCTTGGCCTCTTTTGTATGATTCTTGCTTCTTGCCTTCCATGCTTGTTTGCTTGTTTGATTATTTGTAATGTCATGATCCACATCATGCATTATCTTACTTTCTTAGATGCCATGATGGACATCATGCTCCATCCCTCCTTGATAACTAACAACTAACTAGATTTTCACTTTAAGTTTAGTAAACTGCACATGCTATTACATTATCACATCTATTTAGGCATACCCATATTGATCTAATAATCTCTAATACAAACTATGCTATATCTTAGGACATATTTTTAATTATCATTGTTATATTATGTATTTCATAGAATAACACACTTGTATGGCACTTTCTTTTAAGGGTGGTCTTTTTTGGGTATTAATTCCTACCCTCAGAAGAGGGGGTAGAAAATAGGGGTTTTTTCACAGAGATCAGATCCTTTTACCAATCAAAAATTAGTTTTTAGAACACTCAAAATAGTATTTAAAATTAAAATTAGGTAGAGTATGCCATAAATAAAGTGAAGAATATAGAACAATTATCAAAAATAGTAAAATACAAGAGTGCCATATTGAACTACAGTGCTAGACAACAAAGTGTCTTTTTTTTGGCAGTCTTATCTAAACAACAAAAAACTCAAATTTTTCAAAAATAGATAAAAAGGTGAGATTAATTATAGTTTTGTCAGCTAAAATTTAGTTCAAATTGGGTATTTCCATTGCAATCTTACTTGTATCTAGATATAGGGGAATCATGTGTGACATGATGGCTCTCACTTCCAATTTTATTTTAGGTATTTGGTACAAATTTTAGATCAAAATCCATGTTATAGACACCAATGATTAAGGGCAACGTGCATGGAACATTTGACTTCTTTTCTTTCTAATTCATTATATTAGCTAGGTATTATTAGTAGTTTCATGATTTATTCCATCTATAGGTGATTGAAATCATTTTAGATTGGTTTTCATATAAGTCTAGTTCTCAAATTTGGAGTGGCTTTCATACAAACCTAATCTCCACCTTTTGAAGTGGCCAAGATTGGCCTAATTATTAGTACACATTTAGCTATCCACACCAAATTGTTAGATTACAAAGAATTCATTAGATTTAAGAGTCATCTCATATGACACACATTTCACATCGATATCAATTCATATCTTTACTCAGTGGGAAATGATAGAGCCAAAAGACTAGCTAGACTTTGTATTCTTAAGCCACCTACTTAGAGGGATTAGATGCATAGTCCAAACATTGATTAACACATACAAGATCACATAGCCTCATTTAGTGGGTGATAATGGAGCCAAAGGGCCAGCCTTTATATTTTTGAGCCACCCTCAAAGAATTGAGCACTCATATATGTTGACGATATTACTCTTGGTACAACACATACCTATCATCACTCAACATCACAATAGGTTTTGTATTGGTTTACATACCTAGTGAGGTGTATTCATTCCTTTCTCTTCCTCTCTCTTTTACCCATCCATTTTACATTCTTATTTTAGATAGTGTGTGTCTAATAATAATTTATATACTCCTTGTTTTCTCTTACATATTTATGCTTCACGTTATGCACTCTCTATGCACACTTAGCATCACACATCTTCATGGGCTTCACCATTGTAGGTAAGTTTAGGTACACTTTCTATTTTTCCTTTATCCTAATATTTCACTTTGTTGTATCACTAGAATAAATGGAGGGGAAATTTAGTCATATAAAATGTCCAAATTGGTAGTTTGAGTGTGGCTTTTGACACCCTATTCATAGGTCCCTTTTGCATGCTATTACAACCCTTTTAGACTACCCTTTTGCTCATTTTTAGTCATCCAAAACCTTCTGAAGGATAATTCCACCTCAACCAAGAAATATTCCTCATGTCAAACCTATTCCCCTAAGTCTTGAGCCTATAATATAAGAGCAACCCATTTGGACTATAGCACCCAATAGAGAAGTGTCCCATTTTTTATGGTCTTATCCATTTGTACTTTGTGCTCTAATGGTCATTTTCATTTGGTCCTTATCCTTAATTAAGTCAGCCTAGAGTGAATATATCTGACCCATGACCAATTATTCCTTATAAAAGCCTGCCCAAAGCTCATTTACAAAAGAGGTGACAAATATTACAAAGCAAGTAAGAATATAAATAAATCACTAAGGCAAACTTCTCTATTCTCTGCATACAGTCACCAAACATAGATACAAACATACTCAAACCCTCATACCAATCCATAGCCACCTCAAGAACTCTTAATTTGGAATTTTTACATTTGTATCATGTTATTTCAAAAAAAACATTAGGTTGGAGAACTACATGTGGCTTGATCCCTCTTCATAGTATTGGTGTATAGGCAATGTGCCCATATAAGGGGTGTGAATTACATGTTCAATGCATCTTACACACTAACCCCCCTTTTCTCAAGTGATTCAAACATTTTTTTTATTAATCATGATAAAATGTTAGGGTTTTAAGGTTAAATCAACTCTACAACATATAGACACCTAAATCTAGCCACGAATAACCTCCAACTAGGCTTTTGACCAATTTCCATGTAAAATGCACAATTTGGCCTAAAAACACTACAACATGCTAAATGATGTAAAACTAACATATTAAAGTATTGATTTTAGCTAGGGTATCATTAAATGGGGCAATAAAATTTATGGGCCAACTAACTTTGATCAGATCATTCTGAGTCAAAATGCCAATTATGCACCTGAGTGTTCTAGATTGCTCTTTCTTATTAAATATTCTACACAAGACACGTGTCTTTGTTATTTATTATTGGTAACATCCTAAATGGTAATATGGTTTTAGTACATCTAACATCACCTTATAATTCTAATCTAGTAAAATTTTAGACTAATAACAAGGCATTCTGATCAATTTAAGTAATTTGTGCACAAAGTGCTTAAACATGCTTAAGAGATAATAAATTAAAATCTAGGCCTAATTAATAATTCCATGGAAACTTGTTTAAAATTTATTTTTAGAAATGGATATGTAATATCTACATCATCAAGTGACCTCATTTCTTGGGAAGACATCCCTAGGTCATAGATGCCAAAAATATCAGGATTCATGCCCTCCGTGCCTCATCAATTCCTTCCATGATGCCCTCCATGCCTCTTAATCATCCCTTCTTCTAATTTCATGATGAGGATAATTATAAACTTAATTACAAAAATTGAATTAATCCTCAACCATACATTTTAATCATAAGATGGATGGTTTAGATTAATTCTAGACAATTGCAAAAATCTATAAATAGGATGCCTTACCAAATCATTTTTAAGCATAATCTATGAAAAATTATAATGTAGGATTGATTTCAAAAGATTCAATAAAATAGTGTTACCATGCCAAATTGATTCCAAACCAAGCCAAGCCAAATCCACAAGGTGCCAAGGAGAGATGGAGGTAGCCAAGCTTCCATTACCAAAGACTTCATAAGCACAAGCCAAGCAAGTCACTACAATAAGCATTTTAGAGCATCCATTGAAGGTAGAAGATGTTTATTTAACATTTTGGTTGTGTGTTTTATTCATGTTTGTTAACTAAGCTCTCCTTAGTGCTTAGGCCTAGAGATGTTATTCTAGATAGATCCTTCTTTCATTTTGTTTTCATTTTGAAACTAACACCATACTAACCATCCTCTCTTGAGTCAAATTCTTAGATAACATTATGCCATGCCTAGTGGGACTAGACACATCTCACACCTGAAGAATATCATTTTTCAACTCTAAAATATTTATTTGGACCTTTAAAACTCTTGCAAATTGATTTTTTAACTTTATTTTTCCATTTTTGTTTGCCATAGTTTTACATAGTAATCAACATCGATGAGTAAGACCAACATCAACTACATGGCTTAACTGAAATCAGTTAACAAAACCAACATCAATTAGATTTTGATCCATCCTCTCTTGAGTCAAATTCTTAGATCACATTATGCCATGCCTAGTGGGACTAGGCACATCTCACACCTGAAGAATATCATTTTTCAACTCTAAAATATTTATTTGGACCTTTAAAACTCTTACAAATTGATTTTCTAACTTTATTTTCCATTTTTGTTTGCCACAGTTTTACATAGTAATCGACATCGATGAGTAAAACCAACATCAGATACATGGCTTAACTGACATCAGTTAACAAAACCAACATCAATTAGATTTTCATTAGCCAAGGTAACCATCATTGGTTATATAAACCAACGTCGATCACTATGTTTTTCCAAAAACATAGACTTGAGAGCTATTTTTCCAAAGTTTATTATTTAAATACAAAAAGAGCTCAAAGCTAAAGGACATGCTAACATTTTTTCTACAATACCAAGCTTAATATTTGCTCAAAACATGTTTAAATCACCTTTTCATGCTTTAAAAAAATTAAGAACCTTGTTTTGGGTATTTAACAAAGAATTCAGATGTTTTTGGTCAATGTTTTCAAATTTTGCAACTAAGACTAAGGGGTCAAATGAAAACCACCAAATCTTTCATTTTGGGCTTAAAATTGAACACATTTGTCCATTATTATTTGTAATAGTTGTTTAGATCAAATATTTGTTTAGCAAAAAGAGGATTGTTGCGTATATGCTCTTCCATTGTCCCCTATAGGGAACCTTTGGAATCAAAATCACCATTTCTATTACAAGTAGCCTATTCCAAGGCTTAGAAATAAAGTTGTCTAAAGGACTCACCAAAAACTTGTCAAAGTTTGGGTGACCTTGAAAATGACCCTAAAATATTTCTATTTCATGCTTTATTTATTTTTATGTAAACTTATCTTGCGAGGGGGGATTCATCACCTCCCATGAGTTCTTTAAGGAAGCTTTAACCCAAGGTTTCATCTCCCAGTATTGACTTCACTTACTCCTTTGTAGTTACATATGGGATGTATCTAAATTTGGACATCACACTAAACTGAGTGAACATCAAGATGTAGTGGTTGTAAAAAGTATTAGACCTTTTTACAACTAGCCAATACCATAATCACCCAATTTCCATACTTTTATTTTTCATTGTTTGATGTAAAAATCATTGTGAAATTGATTCTCCTAGAGATGTTTGAATCTTGATAGTTTAGTCAACTCCATTTTTTCATACCATTGCTAGGATTTGGATGATTATACTTAGTGTATTTTGGTCATTATCTTACTTAGTATTTTGAGACTAAAACTTGTTTGTTTGTTCATAATCCATGTCAAAACCAAATTGTCTATAAATCACTCTTTTGAATAAAGAGGTGTTATGTTGGCCATTTTACACCACACTTGTGCCTTGAATATTTTGATAAAACTTGTTTGTGTATGTCATTTGAGTTGCGGAGGGTAGTGTTATGTTGCCCAAATCATGTCAAACCATTTTTCCTATAAGTCTTTTTGAAGCATAACATATATCACATCATTAAAGAATGCTTACGCTATTAGGATGATCAATTTATTTCAATACTTGTTTCACATTATACCAAAAACCACTTCTTTCAAACCATTTTGTGTATACCATTTGGACCTTTATCTTGTGTTGTCATGCTATCCAATCTTGTCTAGCTTGTTTGGTCAAATCTTGGTTTTCAACATTGAGTTTTCAATTAACCTTGTCATGTTTGGATTCAAACATTGATTGATTTATATTTAGGCCTTAATTCATGGGGATAATACATAGATCTTTTTCTTTTAGGTTTCATAACTTCTGTTAATTGATTATCCAAATTTGAAAATTATTTATGGTTTGTTTGTTTAGTACCTATCCTTATCATTATTTGTGATTTAATTTGAGAAAAAATAGTCTTTCTTCAAAGATATTTTTATCTTATGCCTTATACCTACTAATCATGTTTGTGTTTGATTCTATGTGTTGGGTCTATGTCAAAGTTGTTTCCAAACTTGTTAGATAAAATCAAATCACATTAGCCTTTGTTTCAAGTCTAGCTTTTGACATTGTTTGACCAAAAGTCCTAGTACATGCATGTTTGTTTGAGCCTAGATTTTGATGCCACATTTGGATAAAATACCTAGCAACTCAACTTTTCCCTTTCCTAGTTTAGACCTTGTTTGGAACACTTTGACCTAAACCTTTGACATGCCAGTTTTTATTCAGACACTTGACCTTTTATGTGTATGGCATTTGACATTAGACATTTGATGTTAGGTTGTTTTATGCTAAGTCTTAGCACAAATTATTTTAGAGATATGACTCTAGTTTTAGATCATATTAGAGATATAGCTCCACCCCTTCAACCAAGTTAGACCAAGATTGAACCATTTCTCCTTTAGACAGTTATTCAGAGTTTTTAGAACTCTAAGCCTTTTTGTTTCAGAGCTTTCATCATTTATGTGGATATGTATAGCTACACTTATGGTGGAGTCACCTAAAATCCAAATTATGATATAATGGTCACACAAAATAGATTTTATGGCATTAGACAAGACCCCAATGATGATAATATGATTTGTGAGATAGATTTCTATCCACCTCATATTAATCATTCATGAGAACAAAGTCATGAAATAATTTACAATACAAATCAAGACCTTGATTGGTATGAAGAGGATTGAGAGGAAGACTTGAAATACCCAACTATAGATAATGTTGTTTGAGATATGGATCCATACCATATCAAGAACTAACTTATGATCCAACTCACGACTGGGGTAATATGGTTAATGAGGAAGACTTAGATGCTTTGGCTTGTGAAAGTAATTAAGTTCCATGATGTCTTTTTATTATCTGATCATCAACTACCCCTAATCCTCCTTTGGATTATATGAACTATCAAGCTCCATAATATCCATAGAATACAATTACTATTTTGAGACCTCATCTTTTGTCTTGTATAAGAAATCAAGCTCCATAATGCCCCTTCATCATTTTAGGATATATTCCTTTGGCTTGTTAAAGAAATCAAGCCCCACAACTCCCTATCATTACCATCTCAAGACTTTTTTCCTTTGGCTCATGTAAGCAATCATGCTCCCCAATTCCCTACCATTATCCAACCATAAGTCAGTCCTCATCTAGCACCAATCCCATCCAAACCTTAACCCATCCAATCATTAAAAGACCAAGATATGTTCAAAAATGGTATCTTCCAACTCATTGGAAACCAAGGCCAAGAGATCCAACTAATCCAAGATGTTTTTGTTGATCTAACCACTTATGATAAGTCAACATGTGATGAATCACCTATTGATCCTATGCCAATTATCAAGAAATCTCACACTGATGAGCCAATATTTGTCAAGTCACTTCTTGATGATTATAACTACCTTTAGGAAAATCATTACCTTGACCATGTGCTTTTTTTTAAGAGCCTCTTATTGACAATGCAATCTTTGAAGAGTTATCCCTTGACCTATTTCCCATCTTAGAGGAGTCTCACTTTGAAAAACTAGTTTTTATGGAGCCCATTATGCCATAATATGTCATTACTTATCTAAAACCAAATATTCAACAAGACATAATTACAACATAGTACCCATCAAATGAATAGTTAGAATTAGAGTCAAGTTTTACTTTTGGATCAACATCAGATTTAGCATCAAATTATAATCAAAATCAACATTAGTCTCAACATTAGATTCAGAGTCCCTTGGGTTAGAATTAGATTCAAAACAAGAATATGTTCATGGTTGTTACAATATTGGTTATGCATGCCTCGTAGATCAACTTCAATACATTTTTTATCCTTCTAAAATTTTTAAGAACGAGTAATTCAGCTTTGACACAAGTTATGCTAGTATCTTTTACAAGGATTGTGTAGCCTCTCCCCATTCCATTACCATTACACATGCCATTACCATCAACCAAGATAGCCATATTATTGGCATTCCATCTCCCATAAGTGTCGATTGGGATCAATAGAATCACACTTTATTAAACTGTATCCATGGTGACATAGTAGTTGAATAAAAGCAAGGAGGCCAAGACCACATTCATATAGCAGAAGAACACTCTCCTAGTGAAACCTTTTTAGAGGCACTAGGGGATAATCAAAGTCAAAACTCAATATCTTCTAGTGAAACTTTTTTGGAATCACTAGAAGACAATCAAAGTCAAAAGTCAACATTCCTTAGTGAAACCTTCTTAAAGGTGTTACACGACAATCAAGACAACTTCATTTGTGAAAACCTCTATAAAGCACCAATAGCTGAGCACAAAAGTTCTTCACTACTTGATGAAGACAAAATCAAAGATCAAATCAAAATAGCTTCCAATCTACAACCTAATTAGATGGTAGCTACTCTCAAGATCAAAAAATAGAAAAATTTGGTGGTCCTATTGAGAGGACAAGTCTTTAGCACCAACATAACCAAAATTATGTTGAATCTTGCATTATCAACATTACATGTGACTAAAAGTCCCAATCTTCATTTGTTTACCAATCATTCCACATTTCATTATCATTGACCATTCCATTTCATAATCAAACCTACCATCCATTATTTATCCTTGTTTTACATCCATGGCTGCACTTTCCTTTGTAAAGGCTACAAAGATACCTTATCTCAACATTTTAAAGAATCAAAATCAATTACCAATGAAGATCACAAAAACATTCTTGATATTAAAATATACAGGCCATTTTTGATAGAGCAGCTATTCAAATGAGGTGTGAGATAGTAATTAACATGATTGAGTATTCTATTTGTATAATTTTTTGATTAGGACATACATCTCCCCATAAATAGGAATGATAGAATCAAAAATCCACACCCAAGCCAAAAATATGTACCATACCATTTCACATTGTCATGCCATTACCGTTGTTAAATATCCATTTGCCATTGACAAATATTCCTGATATTCACCCCATCACTTAGGGGAAATCCTTTTACCATTTTACCCAATCTATCAAAAAACCATCATTATCCTTAGTAAGACCATGTCATCATATCATTTCATTCCTATCTAGACCAAAGCCTATTTTTAGTCATCCTACCCAATCTTGTTTTTCTCTTGGTTCATTTGGTTCTTCCTGCACTTTTTGTGAGAGGATTCCAATCAAGTTTTAACAATCAATGCAATACATGTTTACAATGATATTCTATAAAAGTAGTGTTACAATTGATCTAGTAAGATATCTTTCATCTTATCCACATTTGTTTATGTGATCCTAATTATAACTATCTATGGGAAAATCAGTGTCTCGCTAATCTTACCTCTAATTATAACCACCTATGAGAAAATTAGTCCCATTGACCTATGATATTATATCTTAGTTATAACCACCTATGGGAAAACTAGGGGTAAGACTTATTTACCATGCATTGCCGCATCACCTTACCATGACTATTTTTATTTGATTGGCCATTTTCTAGATTTGAGAACTTGTTGGGACCTTCTAATTTAGATTCCCTTGAGTCAAAATTAGATTTAGAAGAATAATATATTTTTGGTTGTTACAATATTAATTATGTATGCCTTGCAGATCAATTTGAATACATTTGTGATCCTTCTAAAAATTTTGAGGATGAGTACTTCAGCTTTGACACAAGTTATCCTAGTATCTTCTATGAGGATTGTGCAACCTGTCCCCATCCTATTACCATTCCATAGGCCATTACCATCAACCAAAATATCCATATTATTGACATTCCATCTCCCATAAGTGTTGATTAGTATTGATAGTAGCACACTTTGTTAAAATGCATCCATGGTGACATAGCAATTGAAGAAGAGCAAGGAGGCCAAGACCAAATTCATATAGCAGAAGAACACTGTCCTAATGAAACCTTTTTGGAGGTGATAGGGGATAATCAAAGTCAGAACACATTATCTTCTAGTGAAACTTTTTTAGAAGTGCTAGAAGATAATCAAAGTTAAAAGTCAACATTCCTTAGTGAAACCTTCTTGAAGGTGCTATGGGACAATCAAGACAACTTCATTGGTGAAAACCTCTTTGAGGCACTAATAGCTAAGCACAAAATTTCTTCACTATTTGATGAAGACAAAATCAAAGATCAAATCAAAATAACTTTCAACCTATAGCCTAATTTGATAGTAGCTACTCTCAAGAGCAAATAACAAAAAAATATGGTGGTCCTATTGAGAGAATAAGTATTCAACCTCATCACAACCAAAATTATGTTGAATATAGTATCATCAACATTATGTGTGACTAAAAGTCTCGATATTCATTTGTTTCCCAATCATTCCACATTTTATTATCATCAACCATTATATTTCATAATAAAACCTACCATCTATTATTTATCCTTGTTTACTATCTATGGCCACACTTTCCTTTGTATAGGAATAGAGATACCTTGTCTCTATGTTTGAAGGAATCAAAATAAATGACCAACAAAGATCACAAAAGCATTATCAACATCAAAATTTACAAGTAGCCATTGATGGAGCAGCTATTCAGATGAAGTGTGGGATAAAAATTAACATGATTGAGTATTTTGTTTGTATCATTTATTTATTAGGATGTGAATCTCACCATTAGTAGGAACAATAGAATCAAAAATAACACCCAAGCTAAAAACATGTACCATACCATTTCACATTGCCATGCTATTGCCATTGTTACATATCCATTTGCCATTGATGAATATTCTTGATATTCACCCCATCACTTAGGAGAAACACTCTTACCATTTTATCTAATTTATCAAAAAACCATCATTATCCTTAGTAAGACCATACCATCCTGTCATTCCATTCCTATCTAGACCAAAGCCTATTTTTAGTCATCCTACCCAATCTTGTTTTGCTCTTGGTTCATTTGGTTCTTCTTACACTTTTTGTGAGAGGATTACAATCAATTTTTAACAATAAATCCAATTTTTGTTTATAATGATAGTCTATGAAAGTAGTGTGATAGTTTATCTAGAAATATGTCTTTCATCCTATCTACATTTTTTTATGTGAACTTGATTATAACCACCTATGGGAAAATTAGTGTCTCATTAGTCTTGCTACTAATTATAACCACCTACGGTCAAATTAGTATCATTGACCTATGTTGTTGTATCCTAGTTATAACCACCTATGAAAAAACTAAGGGTAACACTTGTTTACCATGCATTGTTGCATCACCTTACCATTACTAACTTTATTTGACTAGCCATTTGCTAGATTTGAGAACTTGTTGGGACCTAGTTGGTTTTTTCCTACATTTTTTGTGGATGGAATTACTATAACTTGAGGCAATTTTAGGACTATGTGGGTCATGCTCAATTCATGTTGAGGTCACCTTAGTCCATATTCTCTCACCATTTTATGAAAAACCTAAGCCAAACACTCTCACCATTTTGTGAGCAAGTATCTTGTTATTCTCTAACGAGTTAAGATACCTCAAAATGCCAAAAACATTCATAACATTTCAAAAAATCTAAAAATATTTTTCCTATCTAAGCTTAGTCAATTATCTTCAATCTACCTTACTAGGGCATTATCATTATTAGGATTTTTTCTTTTGCTTTTATTTTTACGCTTTTTGTTTGTTTGTTTGTTTATTTCAAGTTGTTTGTTTGTTTGTTTATTTATTCACTTACCTATTTTTTTTTCTTTCAGCATTGTTGCCTTGACTTAGTCTATATGTGTTCATTGGGTGATTCCTTGAGCACATTATTCTTGAGTCTATCCATATTCATACGTCAATATTATCATCATGGTTTTTATCATTAGTATATTATTTTTTAATGTTTATTGGATATCGGGAGTTAGTTGTTATGCATATTTTGGCCAAGTCTTCATGGTGATCTATCATGAAGCCTACCATCACATGTTATATCAAAAATTATCTTCGAGAAGGTCTACAATCAATAGAGACATAAAATTTTCTCTTTGTTACCTTGGACAATCCTCCCATCCCACCCTTGATCAATTCAACCCATTGACCATTCTAGTTGTATCCTTATTCATTAGGATGATCATCTCCTCATTAGTAGTTACAAATAAATCATTCACATTGATCAATATTATTCTTCTATCCATCTCCTTCATCACTTTACACCCACTCATATTTAATCTATATTTCAGGTTATATCTTTGATTTATGATTGATAATCAGCCCTAGCTAGGGCACAATCATCTTTAGCCAATCTAGGCCCTCTTAATTATTATAACCACCTATGGGAAAATCATTATTTTGATTTTTATTCCTAATTATAACTTCCTTTCGGCAAATTAGTATCTTTTTTACATCAATGCATGCAAACATTTTCTCATTTGGATTAATCTCAACCATGAGTCAATTTCCACCTTTCTTTTTATTTCTTTTTGAGAGACCATCCATCAATAAATGTGATGGCCACTCCCTCAAGGGGACATCATCATAGGCTTTACAAAACTATTTGGAGCTTTGTTCTTCAATCATCATCTTATTTTTGGCATATAGGCCATTTCTAATTCTTTGAGAAGACATTTCTTTGCCTATGGTTTGAAAAATCTTCCCAAACAAGGGAAAACTATAGACACCTAAATCTGGCCACTAATAACCTCTAACTAGGCTTTTGACCAATTTCCACTTAAAATGTACAATTTGGCCTAAAAATACTAAAACATTCTAAATGATGTGAAACTAACATATTCAATTATTGATTTTGGCTAGGGTATCATTAAATGGGGAAATGTAATTTATGGGCTAGCTAACTTTGATCAGATCATTTCAAGTCAAAATGCCAATTTTGCACTCGGGTACTCTAGATTGCTCTTTCCTATCAAATCTTATACACAAGACACATGCCTTTGTTATTTGTTATTTGTAACATCCTAAATGTAAATACGGTTCCAATGCATTTGGCATCACCTTCTAATTCCAATCTAGTCAAATTTTAAACCAATAATAAGGCATTATAATTAATTTAAGTAATGTGTGCATAAAGTGACTAAACATGCTTAAGAGATAATTAATGAAAATCAAGGCCTAATTAATAATTCCATGGAAACTTGTTGAAAACTTATTTTTGGAAATGAATATGGAATATCTGCATTAGGTGACCTCATTTCTTGGGAAGACATGCCTAGGCCATAAATGCCACAAATATTAGGATTCATGCCCTCCATACCTCATCAATGCCTTCCATGATGCCTTCCATGCCTCTTAATTTCTCCTTCTTCCAATGTTATGATGAGGATAATTATAAACTTAATTCAAAAAATTAAATTAATTCTCAACCACACATCTCAATCCTGAGATGGATGGTTCCAGTTGATTCTAAACATTTGTAAAAATATATAAATAGGAGGCCTTACCACATCATTGCTAAGCTTAATTTGTGAAAAGTTATAATTCAAGATTGGTTCCAAAAGCTTCAAGAAAATAGTGTTACCATGCCAAATTAATTATAAGCCAAACCAAGCCAAATCCACAAGGTGCCAAGGAGAAATAGAGGTAGCCAAGCTTACATTTCCAAAGAATTCATGAGAAAAAGCTAAGCAAGCCACTACAATAAGCATTTTGGATCATCTAAGGAAGGTAAAAGAGGTTTATTTTACATTTTAGATGTGTGTTTTATCATGTTTGTTAACTAATCTCTCCCTAGTGTCTAGGTCTAGAGATGTTATGCTAGTTAGAGTGTTTCTTTCATTTTATTTTCATTTTGAAACTAACACCATACTAACCATCCTCTCTTGAGTCAAATTCCTAGATCACACAACAAGTTCTATCATAAATCATCACTTAAGATTTCATAAGCAAGATCACATAGGAACAATGCAAAAACTCAAAAAGTTTCAAGTCTATGTGACTAGTCTAGACAATAGTGATAGGAGTGGACTACAGTACCAGACCTTGAAGTGACCTATTTTCAATGCTCCTATCCTTTCATTTAATGAAAGTTAGATTCAAATTTGGGATACTATCCCAATCTTGCATAGCCAATTCTAGCCTCTATATCTTCCATCTCTATCCAATTTCAAGCTAATTTATATTTATCCTTATTTATTACTATTTTATAAAGATAAAAAAGACAAATAAACTATATAAATCAAGACTATTTATTTCAATATTCCTTACTAATTTATTAATCTAGACCCTTAACTAAAATAGGAATAAAATTCCATTATTCCAAGAATATTTAAATCATTTGGTGAACCCGACTTATTTTATTGTGAACAAAAACCCTAGAAACCCTAGGGAAAATTATTTTCTAATTTTTATTGCATATATAAATTAGAATTTCACATTTAATTTTTAATATTTACCATATTAATTTTAAGAATTATTTTTTTCAAACCCTAGTTGCCTATACTAGATATTGATATTTTCAGACCCTAGCCTAGGGTTTCAAAATTAGAATTTTGATTTTCTACAGATTGGGATAAATATTCCAATTTAGTTAATCATGATTTACTTATGCAATTTTTTCTAGTTTCTCTTGCATGTTTATTTCCTTTCATTTGGCATGAATTCAAAAATCACATAAATACATATGTACATGCTATTTTAAGACCAATTCAAATGTATGTCATATTTAATTACTTATTTAACATGTTATCTCTCAATTATGTGTAATTAAATTAAGAATAAAATCCTTACATACTTAGATGATCCATTACATAAGCCAATAACCACCTATCAAGTTTCAATGTCATATGTTATGCACTACAAAGAATTTCCTTCTCCTCCTCTCTCCCAAGAGGGTGATAGCTACTTTCTCTCTAACTAGGTCCATGTTATCACCCCTCCAAAAGGTGAGGCAGCCTATAATATTATTCTTAATGCATACATTCAACCTATATCTTATTCAAACCCTCTTCAACATATGTGCTTACATGTTTAATAAAAAACAACTAGGGTTTGCACTTGTAAGACTCTAAGGGATCAAATCACTGGTATGAGCACGTTAATTTTAGATTTACAAACATAGAATCAACTATTACATGAAAAGATCACAACATTGGAAAATTATATTATAATACAAAAGCTTGAAAGGTACCCTAGTGCTAATCATGTATATGTACCTTCACCTACTCATTTGGTTGTAAGCAATGTTACATATCAAAACAAGAAATCACAATAAAGTAACTCTACAACTAGTGATTCAAAAAGTATTCAAAGATAAAATAAGAGTTCAAGTGAGGTACTAAGGGAAATGATAAAATATAATTTGATCAAAATACCTCCTCTACATCTAGTCATAAGATCCATATATTATTGTGCATATCATAGAATGCATGGGCATCACATAGATTCATGTTTGGCATTGAAAAAATATATACAATAGATAATTGCTAATGAAGACCCTATACAAGGAAAATTAGTCAAGTAATCCACAATGACATAGGAACACATTCATAAAGGGTCAAGTTTAGAAATAATACAAATGTGATTACCAAAGCATAACTAAGAACAATAAAAGGATCAAAAAGCAAAATCAGATCAACAAATAGTACAACAAGCAGAGGTAAAGCATGAAAAAGATGCAAATATACCTCTCTAAAATGATGCACAACTTTCAAATCAATATGGGTTTGGTAAAAAATATCTACAATAGTTTGATTATCAAGTTCAAGGGTTTGACAAGTATGCTCAAGGCATTACTACTCCTATTCTAGTAGTTGATAATGTTTGTCACCAAGGTTTGAAATTTATTGAACATCCTAAGGTAAATCATTCATAGACATAATTTATTAAATGAAAAGATCCAAATTCAACAAAATTCAACACTATAATTCTATTGATTCAAAATAAAGATGATAATGATGAGTGGAATAATACAAGTTATTATGATTTCCAAGATACCGATAATGAATCTAAATATTCAAAGTCATATTCAGAGTTATTCCCCCATGTTTCACAATAATTCATGATTCCTTTGTTTGATACAAGACACAATGATAGGGAGTCTCTTTTGAGACTCTTCAGTTAGTGTCATTTTTTCTCATCTTACTAGTACATAAAGTCTCAATGTGCTTACACTTAGTTTCTTCTACTTATTTGTACATAATTTCTCAACTTACTGTATGTAGTTTCTTTCTACATAATTTATTAGCTTACTTATGTATAGCTTATTTTAAAATACCAAAGATAATACAATATTTAAAAATACCAAAACTAATAAAATATTACAAAATATCAAAAATAATACAACATGCTAAAATACAAAAACATTTAAATAACTCAAAACACCAAACACTTTTCAATTGCATTCATTATCCATGCTTTACATTTATAATACCATAATAGACTTACATTTTGATGTTATATGCTATTTTTTGTCAATTTATATACATTACCATGCTTCATTTGATCTTCTTTGAGTGTGTGTAGTGACACCTAGATTGTTGATTTCTTCACTCTATCCATTGAGAGGGCATCTTACTTCTACATTCAAGATATACATCGACATATCTACCCATTGGGGGCATATTCAATATGAATACACCATCTAGGTTATGTCATTCCTACACCACACACTCTAGTTATCATGTTGATGTACATTACTTACTATCTTACAAATATTATTCTATCGATACTCACTACTATATAACACTTGTGTATTTCTTAACATCTACCTAGTTTTATATTATATGTTTTGCATAGTTTCACTTCTTGATTTGATTAGTTATATGTGTTGGAATTTCTAGTATTTACATGCCTTCCTTTCTTTCTTTGCGTAGCTAGATGTCATTTCATTTCTTACTTCTTATTTTATTACTTGTGTGTGCCTTAGGACACTTGCCAATGCCCTTTGCTTTTACTCTTATATGTGCTTGTAGCCCTCATTCCAATCTTCCTTGTTTACAATTATTTGTGTATGTGGGCATTTGAAAATGCCTTGTATGCTTACTTTCCTAATTTGGTCAGCCCCTTGGCCTCTTTTGTATGTTTTTTGGTTTTTACCTTGTATGATTATTTGATTCTCAGTTGTTTGCAATTCCATGATACACATCATGTATTATCTTGGCTTATTGGATGCATTGATGGAGCTCATACTCCATCCCTCCTTGAAAACTAACTAGATTTCCAATTTTAGTTTAGTATACTGCACATGTTATTACATTGTTACATCTATCTAGGCATACCCCTATTAATCTAAGAATCTCCAATACAAACTATGATATATCATGAGACATCTTTTCTATCATCATTGTTATATCATGTATTTCACATCCTAACACACTTATATGTCATATTATCAACACTACTAGATAGTAAGTTAATCACATTGCCTTTTACTCATCAACGATATCCACATCTCCTATATAGGAAACCACATCAGCCCTTTTATAACTATCATCATATCTAGGGACACAAAGACAATGATTGTTATGGACTTAGGTATTATACTGATAGATGTGTTGATAATGGCATAATAACATTCACACTAGGGGCACTGAGATCTCCTATATCATGGATCCATAGACCTCATTCTTCCATGACTGAGCTATCCTAGGACATTCCTTTATAGGAATCATAGATTACTCATTTTGAGAGTCATGCATTTTCTAGGATAGAGCCTCATAAGAATTCTTCTATCCCACATACTAAGAGGGTTTGAAGACCAATACAGTGAGAGTAGCCTACATATATTAGTGTAGTCCATGAAGTACATAATTTAGTTCTATATACATATCCATCATGATAACAAGCACCACAACAAAGTTTCCAAGGTCTTATCTCATGTAGCAACCTACTATGGTTAAGATTAGATGAACCCACATCACAGAGTACTACTCCAGATAGATATTCACTACATCCAATATTTTAAGGACCTATTTCATGTAGTAACCCACTATGATTAAGATTAGATAAGTCATCATAACAAGTTACAGTTCCATCTTGATCTATTTCTCACTCATACACATTATAGTAGAGGCCACAGGGTGTTATTTCATGTAGCAATCCATTATGATTGTAAATAGATGAGCCTCCTTCATGACACATAGTTTTAGTTTTGCATCCATTGAGATTGAATCTTATAAAGTCTCCACATATAGCTATAGTTAATGCACCAAAAACAACATCAGATATAATGCATGTTCATATACAACATGAGTAGTATGCGTACTTATTCAGTTAACCATCAAGGGTTTAGATAGTGATACAGTAGCCAGGGGGATGATACACACAAGAGTGATATATTACATCCCCTTCTACTAATAACTAACATTCTTAGTTCCAAATAACCATCCCAAGCTAAACTAAATTATACAAAGACCAATATTACCAATATCCTATTTTACCAATCTTAAACTAATTCATGTTATCAAATTAATTTACCAATTACAAAATAACACAATTTTACTCACATATGATTCAAAATCAAACATTTACATCACACTTATCAGCAATAAAATCACATCCCAAATACCATTTTTCAAAACATATATAACCTCAATATCAATGCCAAATCAACTATATCTAATCAACCATTTGCAACAAATATACGAATACACTCCAAATTTCATAACATAATATGCATGATTCAAAATCAAATAAATATCCATATATATAACAAGTTTTTCAAAACATATACACTGATATCAAGTACAGATAGTCATTATTGGGTATCAATCCCTCACTCTCAGTTTCACTCTCCCCATCAGTATGAGTACCATAATCTTCCCTAGCAATTGATGGCCCCATACCTCCTCAAGCTATTGTATGCTTCTTGTGATGACTCTCTCACTCCAGTAGCCAACCATGCTCCTCATGCAAGTTTTAATATCACCTCTAAAGATATATATAATCATCTATGATCCTAATACTAATATATCCAAAATTAGGTGGGGGCATCCTATGCCTATCTATCTCAACTCTTAGATCGTATCTCTCTCTTACTACCCTAACATATGTATCTATTATTATAGTAGGCTTATCAAATAGATGAACACAAATACTAGTCATGACTAACACTCTATCAATCCCTCCTCAACCACATCATCAGTCACATGTCATATGAGCTCTCAAAGTGTTGACTCAATTATGGTCTCTTAATAATCATCATCCCCACCTTCTACCTCAGCCTGTGCTCCATCTTGAGCACCTCCCATCACTTACACACAAATTATGACACTATGTTAGATATATAATTTGAAACAAAACTAAATCAATTGTTTATACAAAGATAAAATGTAATCACTGCTTACCTCCCATAATCTAGATCAACTTAGGATCTTCATACTTGAGAGCATCCCCTATCTTAATAGGATACAATAGATCCCACCAATGCCTACCCCACCATGTGGTATACATGTCTACACATCCAATGTCATCCACATCCAAAATATCTATGGTTCCATCCATTGCATCTAAAGGTAATGGTGTAAGCTTAGAATCCATAGGTCTCGCACAAGTTCCTACCCTTATAGATGCTTGCACACACCTAATCCACATCCATGCTACTAGGGGCACATCTTATGGTACCCCAGAATATCTAGTTATGTACCCAAATTTAAATCACTCATATACCATAGCCTAGTGGTCATGTATCCAATAGCTAACCCTCATGTATCGTAGTTATAATCTATCCTCTACCTACCTAGGAAATCCTCTATTAGGCCTCCATATGATGTCACCAGCCACTAATCTATCCAAAACTTGCCTATAATGGTCTATCTTAGGGGATTGGATAGCTAATGTACTCATCCACCACTCTCTAAATGGTTGTGTAGGTGACCACTTTGCCCTTGATAATCCAATCAGTTATACAACTACTACGTGTTCATAAGCCAAATAATGCAATAAGGTCAAAATGCTCACCCCACCACTAAATGAATCCTATGTAAACCTATAGAGATCCCTATATAGGTGGACTAGCATAGTCCTCCCCCATGAGAATATAGTGCCATATACCTCCACATTGCACATAATCCTATGCATCATATATGCAATAGGTACTCCATTCCCATCCATAACAACAAAAGATGCCAACAAAATAACCAACCACTTCTGCAATCATGGAACATTAGACTACATAATGACTTATAGTAGCACATCAATGTCACTACATCTATGATGTATACCTAAAGATACACTAAAAAAATACAAATATGCATGATCAAACACATCAAAACCCATATCATCTTATACCATCACTCATCACCCACTAATTGGTAAATATAGTATATGATACACATCCTCTAGAGTCATAGTCATTTCCTCTATAAGAATCTAGAAAGTACATGTATCCATGTTCCACCTCTCACATAAGGTGGTCATCAGATATTGATCCCACTACACTATACCTAGGTCACACACATGACCCAACCCTACCCTATCCATAACCACTCTCTCATTATCAAATAATGGTAACAATGTAAATGTCTCCATCACCCAACCCCTATAAAACTCTCTCATCCATACATTTCCCTAAAAAACACCAAAACTTAACACATCTATAAATTAAAACTACCAAATCAAAATCTAAGATAGAAAAATAGTGAACATTAAAGTAATATCATAGAAAATTTATGCTTTTAGGACAACAATGTTGGATATAGGATAGCAACACTAGACAAGAGTGTTGAAACCTAGATAGGAGTATTGAAACCTAAACAAGAGCTCTAGATACAAGATAAGAGCACTAGAAATACAAAAAACAAAATATAAACTACTCTTAAAACCCTTAAAAACACCAAAATAGGCCAAAAATTGATAGGAACTAAACATCTAAGCTACTTACCAAGGTCACATCACCACCAGCTTGAACCTAGGCCATCAGCTGCTCGAACTAGGTTATGATAGATGTTCATCTCATCGACATTTTTCTTCCTCTAAAAATATCAACCTACTGAATGCACAAATGAATCAAGAATCAATCCAATTTCCTATATTAACCAATGTTTTCATTCAAAATAAAATACCATTTTGCCCATAACTCAAAACTCAAAACTCCCTATTTCAAACCATTTTCTTCCATGAAATCATGACAATAATACCTTTGACATCATTCAAGCTTCTCTCTCTTAATACCTTATCTACCTACTACAACATAAACATCTCTATATTTCTCTTGTACCTAGATACACCCCTTGGTCATCACTAATCAAAAATGTATTCCACTCTCAAACAACACAATATAAGCAATCTAACAACCTTTCATTCTATTCACAACATACCAACCTTAGTTTTATAACCATGCCACTATTCATCACTTTTGGCTTGACCCCTTCTATCACAAATTTATCCCTCTCCCCAAAAAGGGGCATCATTCATACTATACCTAATTATACACTTACCCAACATACCCATCTAGTCTCAAAGCAGATACACCATGGTTGTTACACATCCTATATTTAGATTATCAAATTTAGCTCAAATTGAGTGAGATATATAGTAAATTAGATTATGTGGGTCACTCAACATTACTCAAGACATTTAGAGGGATATACCTTCATTTTTTAGATATAGTGGTTTAAATTATATGGATTCATAGTGATATTGATATAGATATACTAGTTTAGATTATATGGATTCATAGTGATTTTGATATAGATATAGTCTTAGATACCATATTTGGGGGCATGTACATTCTACACACCTCATACATATAGCTTCAGACAACATGGCATAGTTACAAAATTAGATAGTAAGTTATAGGAATAGTTTTGAGCACAGTGTTTTGGTTTCTAATTTTTTCACATGAGGTATGGCATGATATGTCATATCACATGTGTTTAATAGATTACTAGACTATATGGACACACTACTCACACACCAAATTTAGGGGCATGGAACAAATGCTCATGTTCCTCATCACTCGATATTATATAGATGGAATGGATAGACATGTTATTCTCTTCTTGCACATTAACCAGAGTTTTACATTACACATAGTTGTACCTAGGTTGTCACCAGGTTGGACCACATGGCCATCTATAGTGGTTGGGCCATTATATTACTTAGATGCAGAATATATGATTTTGTGTAGAATAGAGGATAGACATTGGTTTTAGGCCTTCAAGCATTTCTTAGTTTCATTTCAAATATACAAAGTAGGGGCAAGAAAAATTTTGCTCTTCATAACATACATATTTTAATACACATTGTATATTATATGAGTTTATGTAGGACAAAGGATAGACATTGATTTTGGGCCTCTAATCATTCTTCATCTTTAATCAGATTCAACATAGGGGAAAGCATTTCCCTCCTCCATGATACATAGATTCCACATTTAGATTCAATATAGGGGGCATCCATTCCATGGATGCCTTCTCTCTCTAGGCACTAATCAGCTCTCCATCCATTTCTTTGGCCAATAAGTGAGTTAGATCTTTGCAACACATTCCCCTCTATGTAGGTAAGTTTAGGTACATATTTTCTTCTTCTTTATTTTACTCTAGTATCTCATTTCATTATATCACTAGAATAAAAGGGGGGCAATATATACACCCTAAATTGGTTAAGAAACCACACATCTCATATCTTTTCATATTCATCTTTATAGGAGACTCTAATTGGATAATATGAGATTTGTTCACACTAGCCATGTATTTATTTTTATTTATCTTAGTCTTATTTCTTGATTTTTTCACCTTTTTCCCATTACTAGTCATCTAGGACCCTCTAACCAATGATTCCACCTTAACCAAATAGTATTCCCTATGTTAATCATATTACCCTAAGTCTTGAGCCTATAGGATAGGAGCACCAAAATTATATTATAGCATCAGACATAGAAGTGTCCCATTTTTGGCACTCCTATCCATTTGCATTTTGAGCCTTAATGAATATTTATCTTTGCTTAACATTTCCCTAACCCTTCTTAGCCATTGAATTTTAATTTAATTATTTGATGTTGGCTACTATGAATAAATCTCCCAAATTAAAAATAAAGAGTCTCCTATATAAAGGACTTCACAAGTAATTTTATATATAACACTTACTAATTTGGCACATTAAGTAATGAAAAATTAGCCAATAGTATAGTCTCATAATTTTGTATCACACATAGATTTGCATGTTTGATCAAGGAAGGAACTACGTGAAAGTTCATCCTTGCATCTATTGTGAAATTTGATTATGAACATTTCGTAAGGAAAAATACATTTGATCTGAGACCCTAGCTTGAGGGTTAATGTAGGTAATGATCAGGATAGTAGGGGTTTTAGATCATGTGATCACACTTCTCCTAACTCAATTTTTTCCCTTTTTATTTTTGATATGTTTTTTGTTTCGTGTATGTAGGTATACCTCATGTTTGAGAAGACAATAGGTTGTGTAGTGCCACTTATAAGTGATCATGGGGAAATAAAGATACCTACAGGACCTAGAAACCAGACCACATCAAAATCTAGAACCAAAAATTGATTTGGACAACAACACTAAAATTGGACTATAGCATTGGACACCAAATTGTTTTCTTTTTTATGCTCAAATATTTTGGTTAAATGAAAGCTAGATTCAAGTTTTTGACAGCTTCCCAGTCTTGCACAACATTTTCAGATTTTGTACCAGCCATCTTGGCCTATTTTTATAGATAAGTTATTTTTTCCCTATGTAATTAATTTGATAAAATTAATATAAATCTACGTTTTACTACATTTAATTATATTTACCCCTTAATCTAGCCCCTTTATTGTTTAGGAACTAAACCCTAGTTTCCAAAAAATAATATATACTTTTTCAAGGGCTGAAAGAACTTGATGGCCCCACACCTCCTCAAGCTACCGCATGCCTCTTGCAATGACTCTCTCACTCCAATAGTTGACCATGATCCTCATAAAAGTCTTCATATTTCCTCTAAAGATCTATATACTCATCTATGATGCTCATACTAATAGATCCAAAATCAAGTGGGGGTATCCTATGCCTATCCAACTCAACGCTCATCTCATCTCGATCTCCTACGTCCCTAACATATGCATCTATAAATATACCACCCATATCAAATAGATGAACATGAATACTATCTATGATTGTCACTCACTCTATTAATCCCTCCTCCACTACATCATCAGGCACATACTATGTGAGATATTGAAGTGTTGACTCAATTATGATCTTTGAGTAATCATCATCCCTACCTTCTACCTCAGCCTATGTTCCATCCTAAGTACCTCTCACTTCACCTACACATAAATTAGGACACTAAATTAGATATATAATTTGAAATCAAACTAAAGAAAATTTTTATGCAAAGTTCAAATATAATCACTGCTTACCTTACATGATCTATATTGGCTCAAGATCCTTATACTCAAGAGCATCCCCTGCCTCAATAGGATACAATAGATCCCATTGATGTTTAGACCACCATATGGTATGTATTTTTATACATCTAATGTCATCCACATCTAGAATATCTATGGTCGCATCCCTTGCATCCAAATATAATGGTGAAATCTCAACCTTAGTAGGTCTCACATGAGCTCCTACCCTCACAAATTCTTGTGCACTCCTCACCAACACCCATACTTCTAAGGACACATCTTGTGTTAACCCAAACTATCTAGTCACATGCTCATACTAAAATCACTCATATACACTAACCTAATCGTCATGTATCTAACAACTAAATGTATTGTATCACAACTATACTCCATCCTCTATCCACCTAGGAAATCCTCTATAAGGCCTCCATATGATGCCACCATTCACCAATCAGTCTAAAACTTACATATAATGGTCTATCTCAGGGGATCAATATCCAATTTCCTCATCTACCACTCTCCAAATGGATATAAAGGTTCCCACTTTACCCTCGATAATCTAATCAGCCACACAACTACTATGTGCTTGTAGGGCCAATAATGCAATAAGATCAGTGCTTACCCCACCACTTAATGATTCTTATGTAAATTTATATAGATCCATATATAAGTAGGCTAGCATAGTCCTCCCCTATGAGAATATGGTGCCATATAGCTCCATAATACACATACTCATATACATCTTGTATGAAATAGATATTCTACTCCAATCCACAACAACAAAACATGCCAATAAAATAGCTAATCACTTCTACAAGTGCAAAAAATTACACTGAGCAATGATTTATAGTATCACATCACTGTCACTACCTATTTGATGTATACTCAAAGGTACACCATCAAAATATAGTAGCATATAGTACACATATTATCCTATACCAGCACTCTCTACCCACTAATTGGTAAATGTAGTATATGATACACATCATCTAGATTCATAGTCATCTACCCTATAAGAAGCTAAAAAGTACATGTATCCACATTCCACCTCTTACATAATTTCCATAACAAAGTTTTTTCCTTTTTTTCTTTTGATATGTTTTTTTTTATGTGTAGGTATACTTAGGGTTTGAGAAGAAACAACAAACATATCAAAAGCAAAAAGGGAAAAAAATTGGGTTAGGGGAAGTATGATCACATGATCTAGAACCCATGTTGTCTTGATCATTACCTATATTAACCCTCAAGCTAGGGTCTTAGTTTAAATGTAGTTCTCCCTTAGGGAATGTGCTTAATCAACATGTTGGGTGAATATTTTCTCATCAACTAAATGAAGGCAAAATGGGTATATCAATCACAACATAATGAGATAAATCTCTCCTCTCAGCAAGGGGAGGCTCCTTATAAACTATAATATACTAATATAAACTAAAAATAGACTCAGGGGTGAGATCATACCATCCATCTCTCTTTTTTTAGGGATGATGTTCACAAGGTAAAGGAAAATTCCTATGTAACAACTGAAAGCAATCCTCTTCTTTCATAAATGATGTCTAGTAAACAGTAGGAAAACTTCTCGGGTAGTAATTGGATCCATGAGAAACTCATGAAAACACAAAGTCTTTCATTATTTCCCTTATTGATTTATAATGTATATAATAGTAGAATGAAGTGCAACTCAAAGTCTCCACTAGAAACTAATAGAGTCTAAGATCACAAAGGATAAAAGTAGTACAAAGCCTTTCTAATACCCTTTTCACTAAAACATAAAAAACACAAAATAAAGGTAATTATAGCAACAAAAAGTCTTCATAATTAACTTTAGAATATCTTTCAAATATTTTTCACACACTCTGCTTATTTAATCAAATGGATGAGATTTTATTAGGAAAAATAACATAAGAACAATTTCCTAAATAACACAAGTTATTCCAATGCAAAGTATGAAAAGTCACCCGCTTTCTCATTCATTGAAGAAAATATGATTTACAATCTGAGCTCAAAGTCTCAAAAAGCATCTCAATTTAGGTAGAGTTTTTTCTTCTTCTAATCACCATAAGATATATATAACAAAAGAGGCTCTCTTTCCTTATAGGGAGAAGCCTTGAGGATTTAAAAAAGATTTAAATAATTTAACCTAGTCAAAGATAGGAGTCTTTGTTGACTTTGAACTTTCCATATTTTTACATGTAATTACACATGACAAAAGTACATGTACAAATGTCCAAATTGGTTATAAAACTGCATTTTAATAAATAAAAATTAAATCAAAGGAAAATTGATACAATTTGTATCCCCATCTTTCTTTACATGAGCATCGAACATGTTGATATCTGCTTGTGATACTGTCTAGAGTAACAGTATTCTTGAAAATCATCTTCGCCCTGACTATGGCATCTCTCACTGCTATGACTAATTTTGCATGACTAATTAACCTAGTTTTTAGATTATCCAAAGTTAACTGATTATCTAATATATTGTCCATGGAGGCTATCAAGAATGGTTTATATTCAAATTCCTTTCGAAACATACCTTTAAATTCTTAAATCATTTCTTTTGCTAAAAGGAATTGGTTGTTTTGCGATGTAAGCTTGCAAGGTAGATCCTCTAATTTATACAAAAGATTGATGTCACTTTTTTCACTGAGGTCCTCTGATGATTCAAGGTCATTGATCAATTCCTTGAGCACTTGACTCCTATATATCAATGCTTCTTTAGATTTAGTATAAGAGTCTATATCAGTAATGACACCAATTGATACTAGAGTGCTTATTTTTAGCTTCTTCATATCCATCCACTTGTTAAGATACTTTTTTTTGTTTTCAATATCTTTAGAAATGATATTGATAAGATCATCCATTTATGTTCTCACTTTCCTCATTTTACCCATTTTCTCAGACAACTCTACGAGCAAGGAAATTCCTTGTGTATGCATCTTGTCCAAGTACTTTTCCCTTGAGATAGGTCCTTTCTACTTTTTGAAACATAGGGTCATCTATGGAGATAGCCTCTAGAGTTACTCTTTATGGAGGGAAAGTTATTCTCCTTATTACCATAGTCAGTTATTCCACCATTGATTTATAATGGTCCTTCATTTCTCTCTCTCTCTCTATCAAACTTCTAAACCAAGATGTCCATAGCTGGCTACATATCACTCTTAGCGCTTTCATGAGTTATCTTTCCTTACTCAATTAAAGAGATAGATTAGTCATTTACATCAAAATTTTCAAGAGTTACATCTTGTGGAGGTTTTATTATTTCCAAAAATTTGTGCCCTTTATCCTCAATCATCTTTGAAATAATTTTGGCTTTTTGGGAGTCTTGAATTTTACTAACACCATTTTATTGAAATCAAAGTCATCTGGGGAGATGGCCTATTTTTTATTTTTGGGTTTATAAGTTGACAACCAAGGTGGGAGGGCAGAAATACTTACATTAGTATCAATCTCCATAGTTGGCATTACTAGAGTTGCACTTGCACCGATGGTGGAAACAATGGGCAGAGTATCATTAAGAACTACACCTTCTAATAAATAACTAAAAGTAGAACTATCTCTGATATCAAAAGATGGAGATGAAAAACTAGGGATTAACCCTGAAGAATGATGAGTATCTCTAGAAGGGCCTTGAGGGTCATCAAAAATAATTTTGGAAGGAGAGGCTACTCTAGAAGAGGGAACACTAATTGGAGAAATAAGTGAAGGAGTTATAAGAGGTGTGTTAGGCGGGGAAGAAGAAAATCTTGTTTCTGGCTATACAGCTTCTTACAGAGATAGAGTTTCCTTTTCTTGCTAATTTATGGGCCTATCATTAGTCTCCATTTGCTCCACTATTGGTTCTTCAACACTTTTCTTTTCAACCTCCATATCAATTGTTCTTGGTTCTTTTTCTACAACTTGTGACTTCTTTGTCATGAAGATGCTATTAGGCTTATGTGGCCTATTAGAAGCAGGGACATCACTTTTATTCTTCATCTTATTTTCTACTCTTCTCCTTATTTCCTCTTGAAATTTAGCTTTTGATCCTACGATAAACTCTTTCAAGGTGATTCCCTTATTCACTAACCAATCATTGGTGTTTACCAATATTGGTTCAAATCTTTTCCTCAAGGAATTCATCTCTTTCTGAGACCATGGGTTGGGGGAAGAGGGGTATTGGTGATCTATTCAACATGGTATATATTGTTGATCAAATCCCCATTATCCACTAGATTCTTAGGGATATCAATGATTCCCAAATATTCTATCTACTCAAGAGATAATCTATTGTAGTCCATTTTTTTGATGTCTTCTGCAATCCTCAAATCAACCTAAACATCTTCGATCATAGGCTCATGAAACTAGGTCTTCCTCCTAGTTATGTCATTTATGCCTTTATAGTCAAAATTTTGTCTCCTTTTGAAATGCTTCATGGTTAAGAGTTGCATTTCAATCTCCATAACTCTAGCTTTTCTAGCAGTTAATACTGAGAACCTACCAATTTCAACTGGGAACCTAAAACTGGGTTTCTTGAGTTCCATCTGCTTATTGTGTATGATAATAATTTTCCTACATAGCTCCGTCAAGACCAATTTGTTTGAAGATTGGAATCATATAAGGATGACCTTGGAAAAATCCAACCCATAAATAATAAAAATAAGGGAATTCTAAGAACATACATTCAAAGTCATTCACAACTATCCAGGCTTTGTCTGACACTCTTTTCTATTCTAATTGGGGATCAAAAAGACATAAAAATACTATGAAGAAAGCATCATTTACCCTACTAAAATGATGGATAGAACCCTTCAATGTCAATCGAGAGTAATATTTATATACTGAGGTTACTCTCCTGTCTCCTTCTGATGTTAAACCTGGAAAGGATCTCATTAACAATGCAATATATACTAGGTATGAAGTCATGTAGAATTTGGAGGTTGTGGATACCCTCATCAATTGCTCATGCAGAGCATTGCTGATTTTTTCTCCCCATAAAATTACTTGTTTGCCTTGGATAATTATCTTAATGAAGGGTTACATCCATTCATAAAATAATGAGGAAGAATGTAAACCTCTCACCCTATTGAGAAAGGTGATCAGGTCACTGATTTCTTCTATGAAATCACTCCTTGGAAAGCTCCATTTCCATCTTGACAAGTTCACCCTTGGAGTTTTGAGCCATCTATTATTGATTGCTTTCTTCTCTCTTTTAGGATCTTTGTCATACTCCCTTTGTGCTTCAACAAAATTGAGCTTTAATACTTCAATAACAGGAGGACACATGAACACTTTATCAATGAATTCAGAGTCCATTCTAATCACCACATTACCACCAGCATCTAACATAGCCCTGGTATCCTTATTATAGAACTAAGCACACTAGAGAACAAACTCTATATTGTGAGCCACTATAGGAAAAGAAGATACTAGATGAATATTGCTCTCAATTATCTTCTTCATTTTGTGGCTGGGATTGCTTGATCTAGTTCTTTCCACAAACTTAGCCATATCTATGTGACTGATCTCTGTATCTCTAATGTCATTGACATTATAATTAATCAAGGTGATTGTAAAAACACCTTGATATTTTTACTTCATTGTCTTCAACTTTTTTGGAGAAACCTTAGTCATCTAGAAGAGCTTTTGTCAAAAGGATGTCGATGAAGAAGGATCCTTGAGAGAAACTACAATAAGAATCATGATCATGAAATTAAAGAGAAAAATGACAATCTGGGAAAACTACATGTTGGTGATCATGACCATGGGAGTGTGTTTGAAAGGGCTAAGGCGTGAGTAGGCCAAAAAGTCAAAGGGAAGTGGGCTCAAAAAAATAAAATTTCCTAGAGTTAAGATTTTTGATAAAATATATGTAAGGGTGGAAAAAACCACCACCCTTGCATGTGGGGGAACATTTTTTTGCTTGTGCATAAGTGGAAATTTTTTCCACCTTTGCATGTGGACATTGTGCAAGGGTGGAAAAAATTTCTACCTCTGCACATGGCTTGGAGAACATGTGTAAGGGCAGTAAAAATCACTGCCCTTACACATGTGGCAATAACTTTGTGTAATGGTGGTAATTTTTTCCATTATTACACATGTTAAATCATTTTTTTATGTAAGGGTGGTGAAAATCGCTGCCCTTACACTAATTTCAATGGGTTTTTTTGTATTTTTAGGGTTTTTAGGCTTTCACCCATTTGAGGAGGAGAGGGAGGAGGAAAAAGAAGAAAAACTAAAACATAAAAAGGAAAAAAAGGAAAACCATAAATTTAGAGAAAAGAGAAAGAATCAAAATGAAAAACTAGAAAAAAAAAGAGGGAAGAATGCAAGACCTATCTGATAAATTGAAATCCAATGCTTGAAGTTAGAAAAATTGCAATCCCACTTGTTCACATGGTTGGCTAGTTATAGGGAGGAGGAGAAGACAACTTGGAATGATCCAAATGAGGCTCAAATCAGCATTAAAAAGGTTAAATATGATGCCAACCACTCAATTCATGTGGTCATAAATGACACATGTAAAAATTGAGATCATTCATGGGTGGTGATTTTTTCCACCCTTGCATGAATGGCATAAAATGCAAGGGCGGCAAAAATTGCCACTCTTGCATGAAAATGCTTGAAAAAATGTAAGGACAGTAATTTTTTCCACTCCTACATGGAAAGATGCAAAGGTGGAAAAAATAACCACCTTTGCATGGAAACAAAAAACATGATGCAAAGGAAGAAAAAAATGCCAACCTTGCATGATAACTAAAAATACTAACTCCTTGAAATTTATCATAATTTTGACATTTTGATTGCATCAAGGCTAGAATAATTTTCATGTTTTTTGGAGAAATCATGATGAGAGAAGGTTATGAACTTTTCCAAGAGTTAGTCGACTACACTTGAGATCAAGAGAAACTTGTCTCGAATGATGAACTTAGAGGGAAACAGAGAAGTTTCATAGGGGTTGTTCCAAAAATGAGTGTAGCTAATTTTAGGAATAATAGCTGGCTCCTGTTGAGGAACTTCTATCAATCAAACTTTGAAAAGATTGACGGGAGTAGAATCCAATATCTAAGTGTCTTCATCCATGCCGTTGGGCCATGGAGTCAAGCTAAGAAATAAAAAAACATGAAAAACCAAACAAAAATAAATAAACATAAGACTATACAAATGCACAAATGAACTCATCTAATAATTTAAGGATTAAAGTGTTTCAGATGTTGCCCACTATGAGGCAATGAGAATGGTGTTCCATCTTGATATCCTAGTAAGAAGCTAATTTCACCACAGACTTGATGAATGGTAAATGGACCTCTCCATAAAGAATCAAATTTTCCATGCATTCTTTTTGGTTCTCTCCTCTTGTCCCACAACAAGACTTGATCTCCAATCTAAAAATCATGAATCCTTGCTCTTTTTCGAAGAGTTTCTTTACCTAATTTTGATGTGCAGTAATCTAGTAGACTACCATGGTTCGTTGCTCATCTAGTTCGTTAGGCACATGATCCTTTTGTCAATAGAGTTTTTGAAAGTTTGATCTTCAATTGCCTTTTCCAACTTCAGTGTTTGTAGTTCTAGGGTGATTGGTATCTCTGCATTCAAACCATATAGAAGTTGAAATGGTGACATACCTATTTCCCTCTTGGGTGTAATCTTATTTGCCTACAAAGCATCAAACAATGCTTTATGCTAAGTTCTCTGATTATCATCTACTAGTTCCTGATAATAGTAACTAGATTTTTGTTGCTTGATTCTACTTGACCATTTGCTTATGGATAGTAGTCAAAGGAGTGGGAAAGAATAATCTTATAATTGTAGTAAAACTTAGTAACCTCATGAGAAGATAAATAAGAAACATTATTTGTTACAATCTTAGTTGGGACCCCAAATTGGGAGATGATATTTTATTTGAGGAAATTACATACCACTTCTAAAGTAGCATGCTTGGTTGGAATGGCTTCCACCCACTTGGTAAAATAGTCTATCATGGTGATAACATATTCATGTCCAGCACTCAAGGATGGGTTCACAGTGCCAATGAAATCAATACCCCATTGTTGAAATGGTTCTTCAATCACTATTGGCTTGAGGGGTAATGTGACCAATTTAAGTTTCTCAATGAACTATTGACACAACTCACACCTATGTACCCAAGTGTATGCATCTTGAAATAGTGTAGGCCAATAGTATCTAGCTCATAGAATCTTGTGAGCCATCATTGGTATAAAAAAAATGCCATCCATAGGCTAAATTATGGAAGGACTCTAAAAGTTTACTTTGTTGCACCTTATCGACACAATGAAGAAACACCACATTAAGGCTTCTTTTGTAAAAACTATTGTCCCATAAGACATAGTTTGTCGCCTTCAACTTAACATTCCATTTTTATTTGTAGGATAGATGGGTGGGACACTCACCATAGGTAATAAAATAAGTGATATTGGAATACCACTCATCAGTAGTAGTGATGAAGAGAACTGTAGGCACATCTTCAACCTCAGTTCTTTCATGTCTTATTTCCTTTGGTATGTTATCAACGATCAATTGGAAGAGACCTTTTCCCCACACAAACTTGGTAGGTTTGATATCAAGATCAAACTCTTGAATTTTAGTAATCTAATTGCCCCTTTTATTGCTAAACTCTTATTGAGTTAGAATGGACTTCACTATTGTATCAGACACCAAAACAATAGTATGTGAATTCAGGATATATAATTTGAAATGATTTACTACCTTAACCATGGCAAAAGCATGCTTCTCCATGTTTGAATCTTTCAATTCATGAGCTTTGAGAGGAAAACTCATAAATGATATGGGAGATTCCACACCTTCTTTGTTTTGTTGGACCAAAATGGCTGAAAGTGTATGTTCAGAAGTGTAGATGTATACTACAAAGTCTTTGGTATAATATGGGCAAACTAGAATCGGGGCATGGGTGATCAGTTTCTTGATATCTTCAAATGATGACTTGCCTTCTACAGTCCAATAGAAAGTAGCTTTACCCTTCATCATGTCGACAATGTGGTGAGTCATCTCTATGAATTCTAAAATGAATCTTCATAAAAAATTCACCTTTCCAAATAAGGAATGAACTATAGTATTACTAGCAAGAAGAGTAAGATTTTGGATAGATTTGACTCTTTTTGAGTCAATTTTTATTTTTTCTTGGGATACAGTGTGACCAACAATTTTACTTTCTATAACCCCAAAATTTGACTTCTTAGAGTTAAGAGAAATATTATTTTTCTGACAACGTTCCAACACTTGTTGTAAATGATGCACAAGATCAGGATGATGTTTAGAAAAAATGGTCAAGTCATCAAGATATATTACAATAAAATTACCTATCATGTCTTTGAAGGCAAGATCCATTGCTATTTGGAAGGTGGCACTAGCATTGATCAGACCAAAAATCATTCTATGATATACAAAAGTGCCCCACAATGTAGTGAAATTGGTTTTAAATTAGTCTGCTTCATTGACTTCCACTTGATTATACCCAAAAAACCATCTAACATTTATAACATTTCTGAACCAGTCACTGTTTGCAACACTTGATCCATGATGGGTAAGGGATAGTTATCCTTTAGAGAAGATTAAATTTTGTTTCTAAAATCAACACAGATACGAATTTCTCCACTTTTTTTTCTCATCGAGACTATATTAGAAATCCATGTGGAATGATGGATTGGAAAAATAATTCTTGCATTCAACATTTTACAGATCTTAGAAAGGATAGTACATGATATTTTGGGGTTGTGTTGCCTTTGCTTCTACTTGTGAGGCAATGACCCAAATTTAAGAGGAATTTTGTGCCAAATTTCTATAGGGCTGAGGGATTTCAAATCATCATAATAATACACCAAAACATCAATGTAATGGTGAAGAAGACCAATGAATTTTAGTTTTTCGTCAGAAGTGCAATAATTCCCAATGTTGACCATTTTGAGATTTTCTATTGTACTCAAATTTACTTGATCAAACTCCTTGGTAGAACTTGAATCCATGTGTTGCTGCTTGACATACCTATCATGATTATCAAATAACTTGTCAAGAGAAACTAAACCTTTTGAAAATTTATTCCCCTTGAGTGGAAGAAAATCTTCACCAGTTTTTGAATCTATTTTAGGAATTGATTCCGGTGGTGGAGATTCACTCCCTTCAAAATAAATCTCCTCAAAGTTGTCCATCTTTTCTAAAAAACCAATTATTTAATGGTCATTATTAAACACCTACCAATGATTGGCATTATCAAGTACATTTGGTCAAAATATCAACTCAATAGTGTATTATCTCTTTTGAAATCTTTATGGGGAACCATGAGGGTTGTAGAGATAGCCAATGAATCTGCATGATATTTAAATTCTCTCAGCAAAATAAAATATTGAAATCATCAAAACTTTCAATACAATCCCATACTAGATTATGATAATGTCACAATATTTCATTTTTGGTTTGGTATAGAATCCTTACCTGACAAACCACTAGTTTAGCATCTCCCTAAGCATGAAGAATCTTAATACCTTTAGCATAAGCATATTTCAATCCAAGTAGAAAAGATTCATACTCGGTGGTGTTTTTGGCATTGTTGAACTATAACTTATATGAATTAAAAAAATTCTCCTTGAGGGGATATCAAGACAATTTTGACTCTAGAACGGGTAGAAGAGCAACTACTATCAAATTCTAAAATCCAAACCTCATTAAAATTTGATTTTTTTAAAGATTTCTCTTTGTTAGTAAGGAAAGACTCTTGGTTATCTGAACTTTGCCCTAACAATTCTTCTAATTTTCTATCTAAATTTTCTGCATTGTCACTTAAAAAACTTTCATCTAATGAGCTAAAAACATCTTCAATAGTCAGAGAATAGTTACCCATTCCTGATGATTCAAATAAAATTTGAGCTTCAATATTTTATGTTTGGGTGACAATATATTTTGACTCTTTCTCAAAAAGCAATTTTTTCATGACACCTTTAACAAGTATCCTTACTTCAGACATATCCATATTTAACTCTCTACCTGCATCCTTACAAATTTTTTGTCAGAGTAGAATGGCATAAGAAGGTGGAACATCAGCTACCAAGACTTTCATTTTAATCCTTTTATCTATAAAATCCATGAATGCAAATTGGGCATCTTTGATTTGACCTAGGAGTTGTAATTGCTTGTTTTCCATTTAGAAGCATATACCGAAAGTCTTAGTTAAGGTGAGACCAAGAGAATATGCTATCTTGGTGGGCATAACATTATTAGATGCTCCAGAGTCTATTATACAATTGCTTAATTTATGACCATTTATCAAAAGGGAAACATAGAAAGGTTCTATTTTCCTAGGGGCAATAGGAGGAGTAGTGACAAGATTATTCTGAGTGGGCTTTTTAATTGAGGAATCATGAGTTATCTTTTGAAAATCTTGTCCTATAGGGATGGTTTTATTTTTTATGTATTCATCCAACCTATCAAACTATTCAATATTAGCTCACAAGTACTCAACTTCAGTCACTTGAATCTTGGTCTTTCTAGCATGATCAATTATGTCAAATAATTGGAATGAACTAGAAATAAAAGAAGGAAGTACATCATCTTGATCTTTATTGGGTGTGGAACTGGTCTAAGAAATAGAATCAAAAGGTACAGGATGGTTTGAGGTACTTACTTTCTTATTGGTCACTGGGTCCTTTGATTGGAAAGACAATGAAGTTCCCTATTTAGAAATTGAAACTATTGGTTGAGGTTTTTCTCCTACCTTTCCTTTATTATCTTGTTGAGTCAATTGATTTTAGGACCTAGCAAAGACAACATATGATCCATCAAACACTTCTCTTTTTTTCTTAGCTTCATCTTGGTATTGTATAAAACCAATATTGGAGTTGCCAGCTAATTCTTCTTCTCCTACAAAGAGATTAAAATTATCTTATTGGTCCAATTTAGGTTGGAAAGAAAGATCATGTTCAGCTCCATGATAACCAATTGCTGAGTTGACTGGTGCTACTTTAATGGTGAGCTTCCCCTGTGTAGAAAGAAGACGGTTGGATTGTCTTTGATTTTTAGTAGCATTACCTTGATATGAATGATTGGAAAATGTCCTCCTTGGCATCTCCCGATAAGGAAGAGTAGACATACCTTGTGACATTTGCCTTTTTAGGGATAGTAATTCATTTTCCAACATTTTCACCATAGGATCTTTGGTGCTCATGGAAGAACTTTTAGTAGATAAGGAAAATTTATTTTTATTAGAATCTTTTCTAATCTTACCTGCTAGGATAAGATCATCTTCAACCTTGGTATCCAAATTTTGGGCTGTAGAAAGATCTATAGGGCCAAATACCTCAATATAAAACTTACTTCAAGAAGCTGAGAGTTGATGAAAAAGCACTTAAGATTCTTTGATGGTGGCTGAGCAATTGTAAGAATTTTGTTCCTCAACTTATTGAATTTAGCAATGAAATCTTGCATAGGCTCATGGGGTTCCTTCTTCATTTGCATCAGCTGAGCCAATAAGGCATGTGCATCTTTTGTATGTTTAAATCTATCCTCAAACTTGGCCTTGATAGTGTCCCAATTAGTTATAGTCTGAGCTTGAAGGTGATAAAACTAATTCATAGTAACACCTTGCAAAGTTTATACAAATAGTCTCACCTTTATATCTTCATATTCAACACCTATCACATCACATGTGATGTAGAAAGTATAAATATGCTCATTAGGATGGACTTTCCCATCACCATAGAATTTGGGTAAATTCTTTCTCAAACTGTAAGGTAGTTCATGTAAAGGTAGGGTTAGATTGAGAGGACCAAAACTGTTACCCCAAGGACCTTGGGCTGCCATGATATGATGATTGAAAGGAGGGATAATAAACCTTGGTGGGGTAATTATGGATAAACTCTACTAGCACTAAGACTAGAAACTTCATCTAGTATTGGAGATCTGATGTTGGTAGGAGGAAAACTCTTGGTACACTGAAGGCAAGATGGTGGAGGAAAAATATCAAAATTATTTCATTACACCAACTCAAATACAAGATCAATAATACCTTGAGCTCACTGGCTTAACGTGTATGGTGGATCTGCCAAAGTGTAAAATGAAAAAGGACTGGAAATGCTTCAGTTTGAAGTTGAGGCTTCGAAGTGCATGCTCATGTCCCCAGTAGAGTTGCCAAAAACTATTGGGTGAATATTTTGTCATCAAATAACTGAAGGCAAAATAGGTATATCAACCATAGCATAATGAGATGAATCTCTCCTCTCAGCAAAGGGAGGCTCCTTATAAACTATAATATACTAATATAAGCTAAAAATAGACTTAGGGGTGAGATCATACCATCCATCTCTCTTTTTTCATGGATGATGTTCACAAGATAAAGTAAAATTCTTGTGTAATAACTAAAATCAATCCTCTTCTTTTAGAAATGATGTCTAGTAAGCAGTAGGAAAACTTCCCAGGTAGTAACTGGATCCACAAAAAACTCATGAAAGCACAAAGTCTTTTGCTACTTCAATTACTGATTTATAATGTATATAACAGTAGAATGAAGTATAGCTCAAAGTCTCCACCAAAAAATACAACAGAGTATAAGATCACAAAGGATAAAATTAGTACAAAGCCTTTCTAATACCCTTTTCACTAAAACATAAAAAATACAAACTAAAGGTAATTATAACAGCACAAAGTCTTCATAATTAACTTTAGAATATCTTCTAGATAATTTTCACACACTCTACTTATTTAATCAAATGGATGAGATTTTATTAGTAAAAAGGACATAAGAATAATTTCCTAAATAACACAAGTTATTCTAATGCAAATTTTGAAAAGTCACCCGCTTTCTCATTCATTGAAGAAAATATGATTTACAATCTGAGCTCAAAGTCTCAAAAGGCATCTCAATTTGGGCAGAGTTTTTTTTGCTTCTAATCACCAAAAGATATATATGACAAAAGAGGCTCTCTTTCTTTATAGGTAGAAGCCTTGAGGATTTAAATAATTTGACCTGGTCAAAGATAGGAGTCTTTTTTGACTTTGGACTTTCCATATTTTTACATATAATTACACATGACAAAAGTACATGTGTAAATGTCCAAATTGGTTACAAAAGTGCATTTGAATAAATGGAAATTAAATCAAAGGAAAATTTATTCAATTTGTAGCCCCATATTTATTTACATGAGCATCATACATGGTGATAGTTACTTGTATCCCGATACTGTCTGGAGTAACAGTATTCTTGAAAATCATCTTCACCTTGACTATGGCATCTCTCACTGTTGTGACTGATTTTACATGACTACTTAACGTGGTTTTTAGATTATCAAGAGTTAACTGATTATCTATTATATTGTGAATGGAGGCTACCAAGAATGGTTTATCTTCAAATTCCTTTCTTAACATACCTTTAAATTCTTGAACCATTTCTTCTGCTGAAAGGAATTAGTTGTCTTGCGATGTAAGCTTACAAGGCAGATCCTCCAATTTATGCAAAAGATTGATGTTGCTTTGTTAACTAAGGTACTTCTATGATTATAGGTCCCTAATCAATTCCTTAAGCACCCAACTCCCATATATCAATGCTTCTCTAGTTTTAGTAGAAGAGTCTCTATCAGCAATGATGCCAATTGATACTAGAGTGCTAATTTTTAGCTTCTTCATATCCATCCACTTGTCAAGATAACTTTTTATGCTTTTAATATCCTAAGAAATGACATTTATAAAATCATCCATTTCTGGTCTCACTTTCCTCATCTTACTCATTTTCTCAGACAACTCTGTAAGGAAATTCCTTGTGTATGCATCTTGTCTAAGTACTCTTGAAGTATTTTTCCCTTGAGATAGGTTCTTTTTATTTTTTGAATCATAGGGTCATATATAGAGATAGCCTTTGGAGTTACTATTTCTAGAGTGAAAGTTATTCTCTTTATTACCGTAGTCAGTTGTTCCATGATTGCTTTATAATGACATTTTATTTCTCTCTCTCTATCAAACTTATGAACTAAGATGTCCATAGCTAACTGCATATCACTCTTAGTGCTTTCATGAGTTATCTTTCCTAACTCAATTTGAGAGATAGAGTAGTCATTTACATCAAAATTTTAAAGAGTTGCATCTTGTGGAGGTTTTTCTATTTCTAGAAATTTTGTGCCCTTTATCCTCAATCATCTTTGAAAGAATTTTTGGCTTTTTAGGAGTCTTGACTTTTACTGGCACCATTTTACTGAAATCAAAGTCATCTGGGGAGATGGCCTATTTTTTCCTTTTGGGTGTATAACTGAAAAACCAAAGTAGGAGGGTAAAAGTACTTACTTTAGTATCAATCTCCATAGTTGGCATTACTGGAGTTACACCTACATCGGTGGTGGAAATAATGGGTAGAGTATCAGTAAGGATTGCACCTTTTGTTGAATGATCAATAGCAAAACTATCTCTAATATCAAAAGATAGAGATGAAAAATTGGGGATTAACCTTGAGGAATAAAGAATATCTCTAGAAGTGCCTTGAGGGTCATCAAAAATAATTTTGGAAAGAGAGGCTACTCTAGAAGAGGGAACACTAATTGGATAAATAGGTGGAGTTACAAGAGGTGTGCTAGGTGGGGAAGAACAAATTCCTATTTCTAGCTATACACCTTGTGGAGATAGAGTTTCCTTTTCTTATTGATTTGTGGGCCTATCATTAGTCTCCATATTATCCACTACTAGTTCTTCAGTGCTTTGTTTATCAACCTCCATATCTTTTATTCTTGGATCTTTTTCTACAACTTGTGACTTCTTTGTCATGAAGATAATCCTAGGCTTATGTGGCCTATCAGAAGCAGGGTCATCACTTTTATTCTTCATCCTACTTTATTCTCTTCTCCATGTTTCCTCTTGAAATTTAGCTTTTAATCTTGTGATGAACTCTTTCAAGGTGATTCCCTTATTTGTTAACCAATCATTGGTGTTTGCCAATATTGGTTCAAATCTTTTCCTTAAGGAAGTCAACTCCTTTTAAGACCATTGGGTTGGGGGAAGAGGGGTATTAGCAATCTATTTAGCATGGTATCTATTATTGATCAAATCCCTATCATCCAAAAGATTCTTAGGGATATAAATGAGTCCTAGATATTCTATCTCCTCAAGAGACAATCTATTGTAGTCCATTTTTTTGATGTCTTATGGAGTCCTCAAATCAACCCAAACATCTTCAATCATAGGCTCATGAAACTGGGTCTTCCTCTTGATTATGTCCTTTATGCCTCTATAGTCAAATTTTGGTATCCTTTTTAAATGCTTCATGGTTACAAGTTGCATTTCAGTCTCCATAACTCTAGCTTTTCTAGCGGTCAATACTGAGAACCTACCAATTTCAATCGGGAACCTAAAATTGGGTTTCTTAAGTTCCATTTACTTATTATGTATGACAATAATTTGCTTGTATAGCTCCATCAAGACCAATTTTTTTGAAGGGAATCTTAGAAGCATATAAGGATGACCTTGGAAAAATCCAAGCCACAGATAAGAAAAGGAAGGGAATTGCAAGAACATACATCTGAAGTCATTCACAACTGTCCAGGCTTCATCTGACATGCTTTTCTATTCTAATTGGGGATCAACGAGATACAAAAATACTATGAATAAAGCATCATTTACCCTCCTAAAATAATGGATAAAAGCCTCCAATGTCAATTGAGAGTAATATTGATATACTAGGGTTACTCTCCTATCTCCTTCTAATGTTAAACCTAGGAAGGACTTCATTGATGCTACAATATATACCAGGTATGAATTCATGTAGAATTTGGAGGTAGTGGATACCTTCATCAATTACTCATGTAGAGCATTGCTAATTTGTTCTCCTCATAAAATGACTTATTTGCCTTGGAGAATTATCTTGATGAAGGGGTACATCCATTCGTGAAATGGTGAGGAAGAAGGTAAACCTCTTACCCTACTGAGAAGGGTGATTAGGTCACCAACTTATTTTATGAAATCACTCCTTGGAAAGCTCCATTGCCATCTTTAGAAGTTCTCCCTTGGAGTCTTGAGCCATCTATTATTGATTACTTTCTTCACTCTTTTAGGATCTTTATCATACTCCCTTTGTGCTTCAATGAAATCAAGCTTTAATACTTCAGTAGCGGGAAGACACATGAACACTTTATCGATGAATTTAGAGTCTAGTCTAATCACCACATTACCACCAACATCTAACATAGCCTTGGTATCTTTATTATAGAAATGAGTGCACTAGAGAATGAACTCTATGTTGTGAGTTGCTATAGGAAAAGAAGATACCAGATGAATATTACTCTCGATTATCTTCTTCATTTCATGGAAGTGATTGCTTGATCTAGTTCTTTCCATGAACTCATCTATATCTATGTGAGTGATCTCTATAGCCCTAATGTCATCAACATTAGAAGTAATCGAGGCGATTGGAAAAACACCTTGATACTTGTACTTCATTGTCTTCAAATTTTTTAGAGAAACCTCAGTCATCTAGAAGAGCTTTTGTCAAAAGGATTTTGATGAAGAAGGATCCTTGAGAGAAACTACAATAAGAATAATGATCATGTAATTAGGGGGAAAATTGGTAATCTAGGAAAACTGCATGTTGGTGATCATGACCATGGGAATGTGCTTGAAAGGGCTAAGGCATGAGCGGGCTAGAAAGTCAAAAGGAAGCGGGCTCAAAAAAATGAATTTTCAAAATTTCTCAGAGTTAGTATTTCTAAGAAAATGTATACAGAGGTGGAAAAAATTGCCATCCTTGCATGTATGGGAAGGTTTGTTTTCTTGTACATAGGTGGTAATTTTTTCCACCTTTGCATGTGGACATTGTGTAGGGGTGGAAAAAATCATCACCTCTACACATGGTATGGAGAACATGTGTAAGGGCAGTGAAAATTACTGCCCTTGCACATGTGGCAATGAATTTGTGTAATGGTGGCAAAAATTTTTGCCACTATTACACATGTTAAATCAATTTTTATGTAATAGAAGCAAAAATTTCCACCCTTGCACTAATTGCAATGGTTTTTTTTTGGATTTTTAGGGTTTCTAGGCTTTCACCCATTTGAGGAGGAGAGGGAGGAGGAAAAAGAAGAAAAACTAAAACTTAAAAAGGAAAAAAAGGGAAACACATAACTTTAAAGAAAAGAGAAAGAATCAAAATGAAAACCTAGAAACAAAAGAGGGAAGAATGCAAGACCTACCTAATAAATTGAAATCCAACACTTGAAGCCAAAAAAATCACAATCCCACTCATTCACGCAGTTGATTGGTTGCAAGGAGGAGGAGCAGACAACTTAGAATAATCCAAATGAGGCTGAAATCAGCATTAAAAAGGTTAAAGTTGAAACCAACCACTCAATGTGCATGGTCATAAATGTTGCATGTGAAAATTTAGATCATGCATGGGTAGTGATTTTTTTTTCCCTTACATGAATGGAAAAAATTACAAGGGTGGATAAAATCACCACTCCTGCATGAAAACGCTTGAAAAAATGTAAGGGTGGTGATTTTTGCCACTCCTGCATGGAAAGATGTAAGAGCATAAAAAAATTTCTCCTTTGCATGGAAACAAAAAACATCATGCAAAGGTGGTATAAAATTCTGACCTTGCATGATAACCAAAAACACTAACTCCTTGAAATTTATCATAATTTTGACATTCTGATCACATCAAGGCCACAATGGTTTTCATTTTTTCTGGAGAAATCATGACGAGGGAAGGTTTTGAACTTTTCAAAGAGTTATTCGACTACACTTGAGATCAAGAGAAACTTGTCTCGAATGATGAACTTAGAGTGAAACGGAGAAGTTTTGTAGGGGTTGTCCAAAAATGAGCATAGCTGATTTTGGTAACAACACAACACACATGGTAGATGTAAGAATGAACTTTTACCAAGGCCCTTCCTTGATCAATCATTCAAATCTATGTGTGATACAAAATTTTGAGTTATACTATTGATTGATTTTTAATTACTTAGTGTGCTAAAGTATTAAGTGCTAGATATAAAATACCTTGTGAAGTCTTTTATATAAGAGACTCTTTATTTTTAATTTAGGAGCTTTATTCATGTTATCCAACATCAAAAAGGTAAACAAAACTTAAGGGAGGGGATAAGAAGGGTTAGGATCATGTTAAGAAAAAATAAATGACTATCACGGCTTAAAATGAAAATGGATAGGAGCACCAAAAATGGGACACTTCCATGTCCAACATTGTAGTCTAATTTTAACTCTCCTATCCTACATGCTTGAGACTTGGGAGAACAATATTGGCACAGGGAATACTATTTGGCTGATGTGAAATCACTGGTCAGAAGGTCCCAAATGATTGATAATGGGAAAAAGGTGATAAAAGAAAGAAACAAGACCAAGATAAGCAAAAGTAAAGACATGGCTAGTGTGAATAAGGCTCATATTCTCTAGTTAGAGTCTTCTATGAAGAGGAATGTGAAAATACATGATATCTTTGGTTGCTTAACAAATTTAGGGTGTATAGATTTGACTCCTTTTATTCTAGAGATGCAATGAAATTAAACACTAGATTAAAATAAAGAATAAAAAAATGCATACCTAAACTTACCTGCATGGAGGTGAATGTGTTGTAAGGATCCAACTCACTTCCTAGCTAGGGAAGTAGATGGAGAGTTAAATAGTGCTTGGAGAGAGAATGAATCCTTGGAGTGGATTCCCCCTATACTAAATTTTAATGAAAAATATTTGTATCATGGAGACAGATAGAAATGCTTACTCCTTATGCTAAATTTGACTGAAGATGAGGAATACTCAAAGGCCCAAAACTAATTTCTATCCTTTTTCCCACATAAACACATGTAATCTAGATGTATGCATAAAATTTGTATACTATAAAGAGTAAAATTTGGCATGCCCCCACTCTGAATATTTGAACTAGAACCAAGAAATTCTTAGAGGCCCAAAACTAATGTTTGTCCTCTATCCCAAACAAACTCATTTAGTCTTGATATGAGTAATATAATGGACCAATCACTGTTGATGGTTGTGTGGTCCAACCTAGTGATAACCTAGGTACAACTAGGTGCAATCTAAAACTTTGGTCAATGTGCAAGAAAAAATGGCATGTCTTGCCATTCCATCTATATAATCATGAGTGATGAAGAACATGAACATCTGTGTCATGCCTCCAAATCTAGTAAGTGAGAGATGCATCTATATAATATGGTAATCTATATAACCACATGTGATATGACATATCTTGTCATGCCTCATGTGCAAAATTGGAGACCCAAAACACTTTGTTCTGCACTATGTCTATAGTTTGCTATCTGATTCTATAAACTATGTCATTTTGTGTGAAAATTTATGTATGAGACATGAAGTATGTACATGCCCCCAAATCTAGAATATGAGTCTATATCTATACTAAAATCAATATGAATCAATATAATCTAAACCACTATATCTAAATAGTTTGTATATCTAAAAATTGAAGGTACATGCCTCTAAATGTCTTGAGTAAAATTGAGTGACCCACATAATACAAATCATAATATGTCTTGACCTATCTATGCTAAATCTAATAATTTAAATGTTAGATGTGTAAGAATGATAGTGTGTCCAATTATGAGAGTTGGTGGGTATGCTAGGTAAGTGTAGAACTAGAAATAGTATGAATGATACCCCACTTTTGGGGAGAGGGATAAAAAATTTGATAGAGGAGGTCAATCCAAAAGTGATGACTAGTGGCATGGTTATAGAAACAAGGTTGGTATGTTGTGAATACATTGAAAGGTTGTATTTATTAGATTGTGTTATTTGAGAGTGGAACTCATTTTTGATTAGAGATGACTAAGGTGTGTGCCTATGTATAAGATAAATATATAAAAATTCATGTCATAGAAGGTAGATAATAAAGTAAGAAAGTGAAGCTTGAGTGATGTTTAAGGTATCATTGTCATGATTCTATGGAAGAAAATGGTTTAAAAAATGGAGTCACAAGGTTCAAGTTATGGGCAAAATGGTATTTTTTTTGAATGAAAAAGTTAGTTAATGTAGAAAACTGGATTGATTCTTGATTCATTTGTGAATTTATTAGGTTGAGATCTTGAGCTCTGGAGAGAAAAAAATTCTAAGGAAATGAGCACCTATCAGAACTTGATTCGAGAAACTAGCAGCCCAAGATCAAGTTGGTGGTGATGTGACCCTGGTAAGTAGCTCAAATACTTGGTTCTTATCATTTTTTGGCTTGTTTTGGTATTTTTTGAGGGGTTTAAGAGTAGCTTAGATTTTTTTTTTATGTTTGATCCTCATATCTTGTATCTAACACTCCTATCTAGGTTTTTTCACTCATGTTCAGGTTTCAATGCTCTTGTCTAGTGCTACTATCCTGTATCCAATGCTATTATCCTAAAGGCCTAATTTTTAATGATGTTAATTTATTGTTCATTATTGTTTTATTTTGGATTTTGATTTGATATTGCTGATTGATATATGTGTTATTTATATTGTTTTGTAGGGTGAGGTTTGGAGACCCAAAACACTTTGTTCTGCATTATGTCTATAGTTTGTTATCTGATTCTATAAACTATGTCATTTTGTAGGAAAATTTATGTATGAGACATGTAGTATGTACATGCCCCCATATCTAGTATATGAGTTTATATCTATACTAAAATCATTATGAATCAATATAATCTAAACCACTATATCTAAATAGTTTATATATCTAAAAATTAAAGGTAAATCCCTCTAAATGTCTTGAGTAATGCTGAGTGACCCACATAATATAAATCATAATATGTCTTGACCTATCTATGCTAAATATGATAATTTAAATGTTAGATGTGTAAGAATGATAGTGTGTCCAATTATGAGAGTTGGTGGGTATGCTAGGTAAGTGTAGAACTAGAAATAATATGAGTGATACCCCCCTTGTGGGGAGAGGGACAAAAATTTTGATAGAGGAGGTCAATCCAAAAGTGATGACTAGTGGCATGGTTATATAAACAAGGTTGGTATGTTGTGAATACATTGAAAGGTTGTATTTCTTAGATTGTGTTATTTGAGAGTGAAACTCATTTTTTATTAGAGATGACTAAGGTGTGTGCCTAGGTATAAGATAAATATATAAACATGCATGTCATAGAAGGTAGATAATAAAGTAAGAAAGTGAAGCTTGAGTGATGTTTAAGGTATCATTGTCATGATTCTATGGAAGAAAATGGTTTATAAAATGGAGTCACAAGGTTCAAGTTATGGGCAAAATGGTATTTTGTTTTGAATGAAAAAGTTAGTTAATGTATAAAATTGGATTGATTCTTGATTTATTTGTGCACTTATTAGGTTGAGATTTTGAGCTCTGGAGAGAAAAAAATTCTAAATAAATGGGCACCTATCATAACCTGATTTGAGAAACTAGCAGCCCAAGATCAAGCTAGTGGTGATGTGACCCTGGTAAGTATCTCAAATGCTTGGTTCTTATCATTTTTTTGGCTTGTTTTGGTATTTTTTGAGGGGTTTAAGAGTATCTTATAAAAAAAATTCTATGTTCGATGCTCTTATCTTAT